>JAECUM010020396.1:0-14666 GCA_016617855.1 Megalonaias nervosa | reverse complement strand
CCGTTTCAGACCGCTCCAGAGAAGTTGATATTGGTTCATAACCGGTTCAAAGCGGTTTCCTCCATGCCGATTTTGTATGTTAATACATTATTGGACAGGTTTAGTCCGGTTGAAACCGGCTGAAACCGGTTCCAACCGGATCCAACTGGTTCCATCCCTTTCAAACCAATCCAGAGCAGTTGATACTCTTTCATAACCGGTTTAAACCGGTTTATTCCATGCCGATTTAGTATGTTAAATCATTATTGGACAGGTTTTATCCGGTTCAAACCGGTTCAAACCGGTTCCATCCGGTTCTAACTGGTTCCATCCGTTTCAAGCCAGTCCAGAGCAGTTGATACTGGTTCATAACCGGTTGAAACCGGTTTTTTCCATGAAGATTTTCTATGTTGATACATTATTGGACAGCTTGTATCCGGTTTAAACCGGTTCAAACCGGTTCCCTCCGGATCTCACTGGTTTCATTCGTTTCAAACCGGTCGAAAGCAGTTGATACTGGTTCATAACCGGTTCAAACCGGTTTATTTGCTGCCCATTTTGTAAGTTGATACATCATTGGACAGGTTTTATCTGGTTGAATCCGGTTCAAACCGGTTCCATCCGGTTCTAACTGCTTCCACCCGTTTCAAACCAGTCCAGAGCAGTTGATTCCTGTTCAGATCCGGTTCAATCTGGTTTATTCCATGCCCATTTTTATGTTAATTCATTATTGGACAGGTTGTATCCGGTTTAAACCGGTTCAAACCGGTTCCATCCGGTTCTCACTGGTTCCATCCGTTTCAAACCGGTCGAAAGCAGGTGACACTGGTTCATAACCGGTTCAAACCGATTTATTTGCTGCCCATTTTGTATGTTGATACATCATTGGACAGGTTTTATCTGGTTGAAACCGGTTCAAACCGGTTCCATCCGCTTCTAACTGCTTCCACCCGTTTCAAACCAGTCCAGAGCAGTTGACACTGGTTCCTAACCGGTTCAAACCGGTTTATTCCATGCCGATTTTGGATGTGAATTCATTATTGGACAGGTTTAATCCGGTTAATTCCTGTTCAAACCGGTTCCATCCGGTTCTAACTGGTTCCATCCGTTTCAAACCGCTCCAGAGAAGTTGATACTGGTTCATAACCGGTTGAAACCGGTTTCCTCCATGCTGATCTTGTATGTTAATACATTATTGGACAGGTTTAGTCCGGTTGAAACCGGCTGGAACCGGTTCCAACAGGATCCAACTGGTTCCATCCCTTTCAAACCAATCCAGAGCAGTTGATACTCTTTCATAACCGGTTCAAACCGGTTTAATCCATGCCGATTTAGTATGCTAATTCATTATTGGACAGGTTTTATCCGGTTTAAACCGGTTCAACTGGTTCCATCCGGTTCTAACTGGTTCCATCCGTTTCAAACCAGTCCAGAGCAGTTGACACTGGTTCATAACCGGTTCAAACCGGTTTATTCCATGTCGATTTTGGATGTGAATTCATTATTGGACAGGTTTAATCCGGTTATTTCCTGTTCAAACCGGTTCCATCCGGTTCTAACTGGTTCCATCCGTTTCAAACCGTTCCAGAGAAGTTGATACTGGTTCATAACCGGTTGAAACCGGTTTCCTCCATGCCGATCTTGTATGTTAATACATTATTGGACAGGTTTAGTCCGGTTGAAACCGGCTGAAACCGGTTCCAACCGGATCCAACTGGTTCCATCCCTTTCAAACCTATCCAGAGCAGTTGATACTCTTTCATAACCGGTTCAAACCGGTTTATTCCATGCCGATTTAGTATGCTAAATCATTATTGGACAGGTTTTATCCGGTTCAAACCGGTTCAAACCGGTTCCATCCGGTTCTAACTGGTTCCATCCGTTTCAAGCCAGTCCAGAGCAGTTGATACTGGTTCATAACCGGTTGAAGCCGGTTTAATCCATGCCGATTTTCTATTTTGATACATTATTGGACAGCTTGTATCCGGTTTAAACCGGTTCAACCCGGTTCCATCCGGTTCTCACTGGTTCCATCCGTTTCAAACCAGTCCAGAGCAGTTGACACTGGTTCCTGACCGGTTCAAACCGGTTTATTCCATGTCGATTTTGGATTTGAATTCATTATTGGACAGGATTAATCCGGTTAATTCCTGTTCAAACCGGTTCCATCCGGTTCTAAATGGTTCAATCCGTTTCAAACCGCTTCAGAGAAGTTGATACTGGTTCATAACCGGTTGAAACCGGTTTATTCCATGAAGATTTTCTATGGTGATACATTATTGGACAGCTTGTATCCGGTTTAAACCGGTTCAAACCGGTTCCATCCGGTTCTCACTGGTTCCATTCGTTTCAAACCGGTCGAAAGCAGTTGATACTGGTTCATAAGCGGTTCAAACCGGTTTATTTACTGCCCATTTTGTATGTTAATACATCATTGGACAGGTTTTATCCGGTTGAAACCGGTTCAACCCGGTTATATCCGGTTCTAACTTCCTCCACCCGTTTCAAACCAGTCCAGAGCAGTTGATTCCTGTTCAGATCCGGTTCAATCTGGTTTATTCCATGCCCATTTTGTATGTTAATTCATTATTGGACAGGTTTTATCCGGTTGAAACCGGTTCAAACCGGTTCCATGCGGTTTCAACTGGTTCCATCCGTTTCAAACCAGTCCAGAGCAGTTGATACTGGTTCAGAACCGATTCAATCCGATTTATTCCATGCCGATTTTGTATGATAATTCATTATTGGACAGGTTTTATCCGGTTTAAACCGGTTCAAACTGGTTCCATCCGGTTCTAACTGATTCCATCCGTTTCAAACTAGTCCAGAGCAGTTGACACTGGTTCCTAACCGGTTCAAACCGGTTTATTCCATGTCGATTTTTTATGTGAATTCATTATTAGACAGGTTTTATCCGGTTGAAACCGGTTCAAACCGGTTCCATCAGGTTTCAACTGGTTCCATCCGTTTCAAACCAGTCCAGAGCAGTTGATACTGGTTCAGAACCGGTTCAAACCGGTTTATTCCATGCCGATTTTGTATGATAATTCATTATTGGACAGGTTTTATCCGGTTTAAACCAGTTCAAACTGGTTCCATCCGGTTCTAACTGGTTCCATCCGTTTCAAACCAGTCCAGAGCAGTTGACACTGGTTCCTAACCGGTAGAAACCGGTTTATTCCATGTCGATTTTGGATGTGAATTCATTATTGGACAGGTTTAATCCGGTTAATTCCTGTTCAACCTTTTCCATCCGGTTCTAACTGGTTCCATCCGTTTCAAACCGCTCCAGAGAAGTTGATATTGGTTCATAACCGGATCAAACCGGTTTCCTCCATGCCGATTTTGTATGTTAATACATTATTGGACAGGTTTAGTCCGGTTGAAACCGGCTGAAACCGGTTCCAACCGGATCCAACTGCTTCCATCCCTTTCAAACCAATCCAGAGCAGTTGATACTCTTTCATAACCGGTTTAAACCGGTTTATTCCATGCCGATTTTGTATGTTAAATCATTATCTGACAGGTTTTATCCGGTTCAAACCGGTTCAAACCGGTTCCATCCGGTTCTAACTGGTTCCATCCGTTTCAAGCCAGTCCAGAGCAGTTGATACTGGTTCATAACCGGTTGAAACCGGTTTATTCCGTGCCGATTTTCTATGTTGATACATTATTGGACAGATTGTATCCGGTTTAAACCGGTTCAAACCGGTTCCCTCCGGAACTCACTGGTTCCATTCGTTTCAAAGCGGACGAAAGCAGTTGATACTGGTTCATAACCGGTTCAAACCGGTTTATTTGCTTAACATTTTGTATGTTAATACATCATTGGACAGGTTTTATCTGGTTGAAACCGGTTCAAACCGGTTCCATCCGATTCTAACTGCTTCCATCCGTTTCAAACCAGTCCAGAGCAGTTGATTCCTGTTCAGATCCGGTTCAATCTGGTTTATTCCATGCCCATTTTTATGTTAATTCATTATTGGACAGGTTTTATCCGGTTGAAACCGGTTCAAACCGGTTCCATCCGGTTTCAACTGGTTCCATCCGTTTCAAACCAGTCCAGAGCAGTTGATACTGGTTCAGAACCGGTTCAAACCGATTTACTCCATGCCGATTTTGTATGATAATTCATTATTGCACAGGTTTTATCCGGTTTAAACCGGTTCAAACTGGTTCCATCCGGTTCTAACTGGTTCCATCCGTTTCAAACCAGTCCAGAGCAGTTGACACTGGTTCCTAACCGGTTCAAACCGGTTTATTCCATGTCGATTTTGGATGTGAATTCATTATTGGACAGGTTTAATCCGGTTAATTCCTGTTCAAACCGGTTCCATCCGGTTCTAACTGGTTCCATCCGTTTCAAACCGCTCCAGAGAAGTTGATACTGGTTCATAACCGGTTCAAACCGGTTTCCTCCATGCCGATTTTGTATGTTAATACATTATTGGACAGGTTTAGTCCGGTTGAAACCGGCTGAAACCGGTTCCAACTGCTTCCATCCCTTTCAAACCAATCCCGGATCCAACTGGTTCCATCCCATTCAAACCAATCCAGAGCAGTTGATACTCTTTCATAACCGGTTCAAACCGGTTTATTCCATGCCGATTTAGTATGTTAAATCATTATTGGACAGGTTTTATCCGGTTCAAACCGGTTCAAACCGGTTCCATCCGGTTCTAACTGGTTCCATCCGTTTCAAGCCAGTCCAGAGCAGTTGATACTGGTTCATAACCGCTTGAAACCGGTTTATTCCATGCCGATTTTCTATGTTGATACATTATTGGACAAATAGTATCCGGTTTAAACCGGTTCAAACCGGTTCCATCCGGTTCTCACTGGTTCCATCCGTTTCAAACCTGTCGAAAGCAGTTCATACTAGTTCTTAACCGGTTCAAACCGGTTTATTTGCTGCCCATTTTGTATGTTAATACATCATTGGACAGGTTTTATCTTCTTGAAACAGGTTCAAACCGGTTCCATCTAGTTCTAACTGCTTCCGCCCGTTTCAAACCAGTCCAGAGCAGTTGATTCCTGTTCAGATCCGCTTCAATCTGGTTTATTCCATGCCCATTTTTATGTTAATTCATTATTGGACAGGTTTTGTCCGGTTGAAACCGGTTGAAACCGGTTCCATCCGGTTTCAACTGGTTCCATCCGTTTCAAACCAGTCCAGAGCAGTTGATACTGGTTCAGAACCGGTTGAAACCGATTTACTCCATGCCGATTTTGTATGATAATTCATTATTGCACAGGTTTTACCCGGTTTAAACCGGTTCAAACTGGTTCCATCCGGTTCTAACTGGTTCCATCCGTTTGAAACCAGTCCAGAGCAGTTGACACTGGTTCCTAACCGGTTCAAACCGGTTTATTCCATGTCGATTTTTTATGTGACTTCATTATTGGACAGGTTTAATCCGGTTAATTTCTATTCAAACCGGTTCCATCCGGTTATAACTGGTTCCATCCGTTTCAAACCGCTCCAGAGAAGTTGATACTGGTTCATAACCGGTTCAAACCGGTTTCCTCCATGCCGATTTTGTATGTTAATACATTATTGGACAGGTTTTATCCGGTTCAAACCGGTTCAAACTGGTTCCATCCGGTTCTAACTGGTTCCATCCGTTTCAAACTAGTCCAGAGCAGTTGACACTGGTTCCTAACCGGTTCAAACCGGTTTATTCCATGTCGATTTTTTATGTGAATTCATTATTGGACAGGTTTTATCCGGTTGAAACCGGTTCAAACCGGTTCCATCAGGTTTCAACTGGTTCCATCCGTTTCAAACCAGTCCAGAGCAGTTGATACTGGTTCAGAACCGGTTCAAACCGGTTTATTCCATGCCGATTTTGTATGATAATTCATTATTGGACAGGTTTTATCCGGTTTAAACCGGTTCAAACTGGTTCCATCCGGTTCTAACTGGTTCCATCCGTTTCAAACCAGTCCAGAGCAGTTGACACTGGTTCCTAACCGGTAGAAACCGGTTTATTCCATGTCGATTTTGGATGTGAATTCATTATTGGACAGGTTTAATCCGGTTAATTCCTGTTCAACCTTTTCCATCCGGTTCTAACTGGTTCCATCCGTTTCAAACCGCTCCAGAGAAGTTGATATTGGTTCATAACCGGTTCAAACCGGTTTCCTCCATGCCGATTTTGTATGTTAATACATTATTGGACAGGTTTAGTCCGGTTGAAACCGGCTGAAACCGGTTCCAACCGGATCCAACTGCTTCCATCCCTTTCAAACCAATCCAGAGCAGTTGATACTCTTTCATAACCGGTTCAAACCGGTTTATTCCATGCCGATTTAGTATGTTAAATCATTATCTGACAGGTTTTATCCGGTTCAAACCGGTTCAAACCGGTTCCATCCGGTTCTAACTGGTTCCATCCGTTTCAAGCCAGTCCAGAGCAGTTGATACTGGTTCATAACCGGTTGAAACCGGTTTATTCCGTGCCGATTTTCTATGTTGATACATTATTGAACAGATTGTATCCGGTTTAAACCGGTTCAAACCGGTTCCCTCCGGAACTCACTGGTTCCATTCGTTTCAAACCGGACGAAAGCAGTTGATACTGGTTCATAACCGGTTCAAACCGGTTTATTTGCTTAACATTTTGTATGTTAATACATCATTGGACAGGTTTTATCTGGTTGAAACCGGTTCAAACCGGTTCCATCCGATTCTAACTGCTTCCATCCGTTTCTAACCAGTCCAGAGCAGTTGATTCCTGTTCAGATCCGGTTCAATCTGGTTTATTCCATGCCCATTTTTATGTTAATTCATTATTGGACAGGTTTTATCCGGTTGAAACCGGTTCAAACCGGTTCCATCCGGTTTCAACTGGTTCCATCCGTTTCAAACCAGTCCAGAGCAGTTGATACTGGTTCAGAACCGGTTCAAACCGATTTACTCCATGCCGATTTTGTATGATAATTCATTATTGCACAGGTTTTATCCGGTTTAAACCGGTTCAAACTGGTTCCATCCGGTTCTAACTGGTTCCATCCGTTTCAAACCAGTCCAGAGCAGTTGACACTGGTTCCTAACCGGTTCAAACCGGTTTATTCCATGTCGATTTTTTATGTGACTTCATTATTGGACAGGTTTAATCCGGTTAATTTCTATTCAAACCGGTTCCATCCGGTTATAAGTGGTTCCATCCGTTTCAAACCGCTCCAGAGAAGTTGATACTGGTTCATAACCGGTTCAAACCGGTTTCCTCCATGCCGATTTTGTATGTTAATACATTATTGGACAGGTTTAGTCCGGTTGAAACCGGCTGAAACCGGTTCCAACCGGATCCAACTGGTTCCATCCCATTCAAACCAATCCAGAGCAGTTGATACTCTTTCATAACCGGTTCAAACCGGTTTATTCCATGCCGATTTAGTATGTTAAATCATTATTGGACAGGTTTTATCCGGTTCAAACCGGTTCAAACCGGTTCCATCCGGTTCTGACTGGTTCCATCCGTTTCAAGCCAGTCCAGAGCAGTTGATACTGGTTCATAACCGCTTGAAACCGGTTTATTCCATGCCGATTTTCTATGTTGATACATTATTGGACAAATAGTATCCGGTTTAAACCGGTTCAAACCGGTTCCATCCGGTTCTCACTGGTTCCATCCGTTTCAAACCTGTCGAAAGCAGTTCATACTAGTTCTTAACCGGTTCAAACCGGTTTATTTGCTGCCCATTTTGTATGTTAATACATCATTGGACAGGTTTTATCTTCTTGAAACAGGTTCAAACCGGTTCCATCTAGTTCTAACTGCTTCCGCCCGTTTCAAACCAGTCCAGAGCAGTTGATTCCTGTTCAGATCCGCTTCAATCTGGTTTATTCCATGCCCATTTTTATGTTAATTCATTATTGGACAGGTTTTGTCCGGTTGAAACCGGTTCCATCCGGTTTCAACTGGTTCCATCCGTTTCAAACCAGTCCAGAGCAGTTGACACTGGTTCCTAACCGGTTCAAACCGTTTTATTCCATGTCGATTTTGGATGTGAATTCATTATTGGACAGGTTTAATCCGGTTAATTCCTGTTCAAACCGGTTCCATCCGGTTCTAACTGGTTCCATCCGTTTCAAACCGCTCCAGAGAAGTTGATACCGGTTCATAACCGGTTCAAACCGGTTTCCTCCATGCAGATTTTGTATCTTAATACATTATTGGACAGGTTTAGTGCGGTTGACACCAGCTGAAACCGGTTCCAACCGGATCCAACTGGTTCCATCCCTTTCAAACCAATCCAGAGCAGTTGATACTCTTTCATAACCGGTTCAAACCGGTTTATTCCATGCCGATTTGGTATGTTAAATCATTATTGGACAGGTTTTATCCGGTTGAAACCGGTTCAAACCGGTTCCATCCGGTTCTTACTGGTTCCATCCGTTTCAAACCGCTGCAGAGATGTTGATACTGGTTCATAACCGGTTCAAACCGGTTTATTCCATGCCGGTTTTGTATGTTAATACATTATTGGACATGTTTAGTCCGGTTGAAAGCGTTTGAAACCGGTTCCAACCGGATAAAACTGGTTCCATCCGTTTCAAACTAATCCAGAGCAGTTGATACTCTTTCATAACTGGTTCAAACCGGATTATTCCATACCGATTTTGTCTGTTAAATCATTATTGGACAGGTTTTACCCGGTTTAAACCGGTTCAAACCGGTTCCATCCGGTTCTAACTGGTTCCATCCGTTTCAAGCCAGTCCAGAGCAGTTGATACTGGTTCATAACCGGTTGAAACCGGTTTATTCCATGCCGATTTTCTATGTTGATACATTATTGGACAGGTTGTATCCGGTTTAAACCGGTTCAAATCGGTTCCATCCGGTTCTCACTTGTTCCATCCGTTTCAAACCGATCGAAAGCAGTTGATACTGGTTCATAACCGGTTCGAACCGGTTTATTTGATGCCCATTTTGTATGTTAATACATCATTGGACAGGTTTTATCTGGTTGAAACCGGCTCATACCGGTTCCATCGGGTTCTACCTGCTTCCACCCGCTTCAAACCAGTCCAGAGCAGTTGATTCCTGTTGAGATCCGGTTCAATCTACTTTATTCCATGCCCATTTTTATGTTAATTCATTATTGGACAGGTTTTTTCCGGTTGAAACCGGTTCAAACCGGTTCCATCCGGTTTCAACTGGTTCCATCCGTTTCAAACCAGTCCAGAGCAGTTGATACTGGTTCAGAACCGGTTCAAACCGGTTTATTCCATGCCGATTTTGTATGTTAATTCATTATTGGACAGGTTTTATCCGGTTGAAACCGGTTCAGACTGGCTCCATCCGGTTCTAACTGGTTCCATCCGTTTCAAACCCGTCCAGCGCAGTTGCCAGTGTTTCATAACCGGTTCAAACCGGTTTATTCCATGCCGATTTTGGATGTGAATTCATTATTGGACAGGTTTAATCCGGTTAATTCCTATTCAAACCGGTTCCATCCGGTTCTAACGGGTTCCATCCGTTTGAAACCGCTCCAGAGAAGTTGATACTGGTTCATAACCGGTTCAAACCGGTTTATTCCATGCCGATTTTGTATGTTAATACATTATTGGACAGGTTTAGTCCGGTTGAAACCGGCTGAAACCGGCTCGAACCGGATCCAACTGGTTCCATCCCTTTCAAACCAATCCAGAGCAGTTGATACTCTTTCATAACCGGTTCAAACCGGTTTATTCCATGCCGATTTAGTATGTTAAATCATTATTTGACAGGTTTTATCCGGTTCAAACTGGTTCAAACCGGTTCCATCCGGTTCTAACTGGTTCCATCCGTTTCAAGCCAGTCCAGAGCAGTTGATACTGGTTCATAACCGGTTGAAACCGGTTTATTCCATGCCGATTTTCTATGTTGATACATTATTGGACAGCTTGTATCCGGTTTAAACCGGTTCAAATCGGTTCCAACCGGTACTCACTTGTTCCATCCGTTTCAAAACGGTCGAAAGCAGTTGATACTGGTTCATAACCGGTTCAAACCGGTTTATTCCATGTCGATTTTGGATGTGAATTCATTATTGGACAGGTTGAATCCGGTTAATTCCTGTTCAAACCGGTTCCATCCGGTTCTAACTGGTTCCACCCGTTTCAGACCGCTCCAGAGAAATTGAAACTGGTTCATAACCGGTTCAAACCGGTTTATTCCATGCCGATTTTTTATGTTAATACATTATTGGACAGGTTTAGTAAGGTCGAAAGCGGTTGAAACCGGTTCCAACCGGATCCAACTGGTTCCATCCCTTTCAAACCAATCCAGAGCAGTTGATACTCTTTCATAACCGGTTCAAACCGGTTTATTCCATGCCGATTTTGTCTGTTAAATCATTATTGGACAGGTTTTGTCCGGTTCAAACCGGTTCAAACCGGTTCCATCCGGTTCTAACTTTTTCCATCCGTTTCAAGCCAGTCCAGAGCAGTTCATACTGGTTCATAACCGGTTCAAACCGGTTTATTTGCTGCCCATTTTGTATGTTAATACATCATTGGACAGGTTTTATCTGGTTGAAACCGGTTCAAACCGGTTCCATCCGGTTCTAACTGCTTCCACCCGTTTCAAACAAGCCCAGAGCAGTTGATTCCTGTTCAGATCCGGTTCAATCTGGTTTATTCCATGCCCATTTTTATGTCAATTCATTATTGGACAGGTTTTATCCGGTTTAAACCGGTTCAAACCGGTTCCATCTGGTTTCAACTGGTTCCATCCGTTTCAAACCAGTCCAGAGCAGTTGACACTGGTTCATAACCGGTTCAAACCGGTTTATTCCATGCCGATTTTGGATGTGAATTCATTATTGGACAGGTTTAATCCGGTTAATTCCTGTTCAAACAGGTTCCATCCGGTTCTAACTGGTTCCATCCGTTTCAAACCGCTCCAGAGAAGTTGATACTGGTTCATAACCGGTTCAAACCGGTTTATTCCATGCCGATTTTGTATGTTAATACATTATTGGACAGGTTTAGTCCGGTTGAAAGCGGTTGAAACCGGTTCCAACCGGATCCAACTGGTTCCATCCGTTTCAAACTAATCCAGAGCAGTTGATACTCTTTCATAACCGGTTCAAACCGGTTTATTCGATGCCGATTTTGTCAGTTAAATCATTATTGGACAGGTTTTATCCGGTCTAAACCGGTTCAAACCGGTTCCATCCGGTTCTAACTGGTTCTATCCGTTTCAAGCCAGTCCAGAGCAGTTGATACTGGTTCATAACCGGTTGAAACCGGTTTATTCCATGCCGATTTTCTATGTTGATACATTATTGGACAGCTTGTATCAGGTTTAAACCGGTTCAAATCGGTTCCATCCGGTTCTCACTTCTTCCATCCGTTTCAACCGGTTCAAACCGGATTATTCCATGCCGATTTTGTATGATAATTCATTTTTGGACAGGTTTTATCCGGTTTAAACCGGTTCAAACTGGTTCCATCCGGTTCTAACTGGTTCCATCCGTTTCAAACCAGTCCAGAGCAGTTGACACTGGTTCATAACCGGTTCAAACCGGTTTATTCCATGCCGATTTTGGATGTGAATTCATTATTGGACAGGTTTATTCCGGTTGAAACCGGTTGAAACCGGTTTCAACCGGATCCAACTGGTTCCATCCGTTTCAAACCAATCCAGAGCAGTTGATACTCTTTCATAACTGGTTCAAACCGGTTTATTCCATGCCGATTTTGTATGTTGAATCATTATTGGACAGGTTTTATCCGGTTTAAACCGGTTAAAACCGGTTCCATCCGGTTCTAACTGGTTCCACCCGTTTCAAGCCAGTCCAGAGCAGTTGATACTGGTTCATAACCGGTTGAAACCGATTTATTCCATGCCGATTTTCTATGTTGATACATTATTGGACAGGTTGTATCCGGTTTAAACCGGTTCAAACCGGTTGCATCCGGTTCTCACTGGTTCCATCCGTTTCAAACAGGTCGAAAGCAGGTGACACTGGTTCATAACCGGTTCAAACCGATTTATTTGCTGCCCATTTTGTATATTAATACATCATTGGACAGGTTTTATCTGGTTCAAACCGGTTCAAACCGGTTCCATCCGCTTCTATCTGCTTCCACCCGTTTCAAACCAGTCCAGAGCAGTTGATTCCTGTTCAGATCCGGTTCAATCTGGTTTATTCCATGCCGATTTTTATGGTAATTCATTATTGGACAGGTTTTATCCGGTTGAAACCGGTTCAAACCGGTTCCATCCGGTTTCAACTGGTTCCATCCGTTTCAAACCAGTCCAGAGCAGTTGATACTAGTTCAGAACCGGTTCAAGCCCGTTTATTCCATGCCGATTTTGTATGTTAATTCATTATTGACAGGTTTTTTCCGGTTTAAACCGGTTCAAACTGGTTCCATCCGGTTCAAACTGGTTCCATCCGTTTCAAACCAGTCCAGAGCAGTTGACACTGGTTCATAACCGGTTCAAACCTTTTTATTCCATGCAGATTTTGGATGTGAATTCATTATCGGACAGGTTGAATCCGGTTAATTCCTGTTCAAACCGGTTCCATCCGGTTCTAACTGGTTCCCTCCGTTTCAAACCGCTCCAGAGAAGTTGATGCTGGTTCATAACCGGTTCAAACCGGTTTATTCCATGCCGATTTTGTATGTTAATACATTATTGGACAGGTTTAGTCCGGTTGAAACCGGTTGAAACCGGTTCCAACCGGATCCAACTGGTTCCATCCGTTTCAAACAAATCCAGAGCAGTTGATACTCTTTCATAACCGGTTCAAACCGGTTTATTCCATGCCGATTTTGTATGTTGAATCATTATTGGACAGGTTTTATCCGGTTTAAACCGGTTCAAACCGGTTGCATCCGCTTCTAACTGGTTCCATCCGTTTCAAGCCAGTCCAGAGCAGTTGATACTGGTTCATAACCGGTTGAAACCGGTTTATTCCATGCCGATTTTCTATGTTGGCACATTATTGGACTGGTTGTATCCGGTTTAAACCGGTTCAAACCGGTTCCATCCGGTTCTCGCTGGTTCCATCCGTTTCAAACAGGTCGAAAGCAGGTGACACTGGTTCATAACCGGTTGATACCGATTTATTTGCTGCCGAATTTGTATATTAATACATCATTGGACAGGTTTTATCTGGTTCAAACCGGTTCAAACCGGTTCCATCCGGTTCTAACTGCTTCCACCCGTTTCAAACCAGTCCAGAGCAGTTGATTCCTATTCAGATCCGGTTCAATCTGGTTTATTCCATGCCGATTTTTATGGTAATTCATTATTTAACAGGTTTTATCCGGTTGAAACCGGTTCAAACCGGTTCCATCCGGTTTCAACTGGTTCCATCCGTTTCAAACCAGTCCAGAGCAGTTGATACTAGTTCAGAACCGGTTCAAACCGGTTTATTCCATGCCGATTTTGTATGTTTTATCATTATTGGACAGGTTTTATCCGGTTTAAACCGGTTCAAACCGGTTCCATCCGGTTCTAACTGGTTCCATCCGTTTCAAGCCAGTCCAGAGCAGTTGATAATGGTTCATAACCGGTTGAAACCGGTTTATTCCATGCCGATTTTCTATGTTGGTACATTATTGGACAGGTTGTATCCGGTTTAAACCGGTTCAAACCGGTTCCATCCGGTTCTCACTGGTTCCATCCGTTTCAAACAGGTCGAAAGCAGGTGACACTGGTTCATAACCGGTTCAAACCGATTTATTTGCTGCCGAATTTGTATATTAATATATCATTGGACAGGTTTTATCTGGTTCAAACCGGTTCAAACCGGTTCCATCCGGTTCTAACTGCTTCCACCCGTTTCAAACCAGTCCAGAGCAGTTGATTCCTGTTCAGATCCGGTTCAATCTGGTTTATTCCATGCCGATTTTTATGGTAATTCATTATTGGACAGGTTTTATCCGGTTGAAACCGGTTCAGACCGGTTCCATTCGGTTTCAACTGGTTCCATCCGTTTCAAACCAGTCCAGAGCAGTTGATACTGGTTCAGAACCGGTTCAAACCGGATTATTCCATGCCGATTTTGTATGATAATTCATTTTTGGACAGGTTTTATCCGGTTTAAACCGGTTCAAACTGGTTCCATCCGGTTCTAACTGGTTCCATCCGTTTCAAACCAGTCCAGAGCAGTTGACACTGGTTCATAACCGGTTCAAACCGGTTTATTCCATGCCGATTTTGGATGTGAATTAATTATTGGACAGGTTTAATCCGGTTAATTCCTGTTCAAACCGTTTCCATCCGGTTCTAACTGGTTCCATCCGTTTGAAACCGCTCCAGAGAAGTTGATACTGGTTCATAACCGGTTCAAGCCGGTTTATTCCTTACCGATTTTGTATGTTAATACATTATTGGACAGGTTTATTCCGGTTGAAACCGGTTGAAACCGGTTTCAACCGGATCCAACTGGTTCCATCCGTTTCAAACCAATCCAATGCAGTTGATACTCTTTCATAACTGGTTCAAACCGGTTTATTCCATGCCGATTTTGTATGTTGAATCATTATTGGACAGGTTTTATCCGGGTTTAACCGGTTCAAACCGGTTCCATCCGGTTCTAAATGGTTCCATCCAAATAAGATTGGTCCAGAGGAGTCGATACTGGTTCATAACCGGTTCAAACCGGTTTCTTCCATGTCCATTTTGTATGTTAATTCATTATTGGACAGGTTTTATCCACTCTAAACCGGTTCAAAC
>JAECUM010020395.1:0-82825 GCA_016617855.1 Megalonaias nervosa | reverse complement strand
CTATATATATATATATATATATATATATATATATATATATATATATATATATATATATATAATTTATAATATTTTGCGTAATAATGATGTGCAGATTGTAGATGTTTCTAGAAAATTCTAATGTTGTAAAACAATCAGTATGTTTACTAACTATGGCCATTTAAATAATGCAGCTTCTGAGCCTGTTTTACATGGCCAAATAATATATATATATATATATATATATATATATATATATATATACCACTCTCTATATATATATATATATATATATATATATATATATACATACATACATACATACATACATACATACATACATACATCTTGCTTTGAAATGGTAGTTTTGAAGTGTCACACATGATATGTTTCTTTTGTTGTCACGCAGTACTGAAGGTGGGCCAGAAAACAAGATCCGGCTAAAAATCCATCTTTCTAAAATTTTCCTGTCAATGTGTTTGCATAAATTTAGATGTGGGCCAGAAAACCGAATCCGCGTGTGGTTTACAAACCTACTTTAAAAACTTTTGGATTTACTATACTTTACTAGGCGACAATAGAATTTCAGTAAAAAGACAAATTTGAGTATGCATTTGTGTGCATGTAAAGTTTTAAGGCACCTCAGAGCAGTGGGCATGGGTGCCAACAAAAGGGAAAGTTATAAACAATGTCAAAATAGATTGCTCAAAAATATAAGAAGATAAACCCTTTCCAGATAAATCTAAATATGAAATGCAAAACCATGAAATTTAAGAAACGTATAGCTGTTAAAATTCTGTTAAACGTAAATAAATTAAAAGATAAGGTAGAGACATAAAGTCCTTGTTACATGTGATTCAAATTTGCTACAATAGTTTTCAGAGATGGTTTGGAACATAATATATATGTCAAATCTCTCTCTCTCTCTCTCTCTCTCTCTCTCTCTCTCTCTCTCTCTCTCTCTCTCTCTACAAACCTACCCACCCTGGTATGGGCACTAACGGAGGCGCTGTGACTCTGTAGTTAGCGTATTGTAATCGCGATCGTAAGGTGCGGGTTCTAATCCTACCTTCGGATCAGCCAGTATCGGCTACCATGGTGTGTCCTTGGGCAAGGCGCATTACTCCAATTGCCTTCTTGTGTTGCTGTGCAGCAAAACACTAAATCAAATCAATCCTCCCGGACACATATAGACGTGGTGGACAAACGGGGTCGCTAGGAAAAAGTGTTTTATAGTGATGATAATTTATTATTTCCATTATCTTCCTGCACTATGAATTTATATTTTTTAGAGACTCTGGAGTCCACGCAAAGCTTATAAATAGACCCTCAGTGGATGATGGTAAAGATTTTTGTTTGAAGGGCATAACGCAGTTACTGTAACTGGACTTGAACTCGCCATATTAAAATCTTAAATCCACAGTGCTAACCACAATGCTACCTTTAATAACCTATACCTTGTGTGTAGCTGTCATGATCATTGTTCTGTACTGTGCATCTAAAATACAAACCCCCATTTGCAAATTGAACTGACACGAAATATTTGTATTACTTAAACCTGAAACGTAATGTTCCTACAACAACAATTAATTGTGAACGTAACTCCTCATTCCTCGGGCTTATTTACAGAATGACTGCGAGGTACGCTGTTTATATATTTCAAAAAATATACACAAGCTGATTAGGCTTGGTAAATAATAAATTGACATTTTTTTCTGTTAGATTTAATTACATTTGGAAATACCACGAAACATGCATATTGACTAAAGTATTTCAAATGACGAAATGAAAATTGCATTTCGGGATGATTAAAGATGTGATGCTTACATTCGAGTGTGATTTAAGTATATTTTCAATACAGATGCAAGCTCATTCTCTGCCTCCGTGATCTTAGTTGAGATATTTTAAAATTGGTTTTACCTAGAGAGGCAAGTAATAGTAAACTAGGCAATGAATTCGCATGCAACATGCATTTTTACTTAAACACGTTTTATTATCTATAAATAAAACAATGTGGTTAGACATCAAAGGTTCTTAAATTTTAATAGTTTTGGGAAGAACGGATAATATCAACCTACTAAATACCTATTTTTATTTCATGATGTCATTTACGGTAAGTCGAAAATATACCGGAGATTCATTACAACACATTTAGGACATGTTTTAGCACTGAAGTAAAGGCCGAACGCAATAAGTTTAATTAATTAGTTGTTTTGCATTTGGAGAATCTATGTTAATCATAAGATAAAAACTTAGCATTGAAGTAAAGGCCGAACGCAATAAGTTTAATTAATTAGTTGTTTTGCATTTGGAGAATCTATGTTAATAATAAGATATAAACTTAGCATTGAAGTAAAGGCCGAACGCAATAACTTTAATTAATTAGTTGTTTTGCATTTGGAGAATCTATGTTAATCATAAGATATAAAATGTCTATCATCTTTCATGTCATCCAGGAAAGGTTCATTATAAATAAAATCGTGTTAAACTGTGACAGGCAACAACTGAAAAGGAGAGTTTCACTTTATCTGAAAATGTCAAGGATTTATGTCTGATGAGAGAGATAATTTTTTTACGAAAGAATTTCACAATGGGAAGGTCTTCAAGTGGATATTGAATAAGTACAGTGGAATTAAAATGAAAATTAACTTGTTCTGAGTTGACTGTACACCATGTTCTTGCATACATAAACATTCTCGCGAGCTTCTGCAGTTGATTCTAGATCAATGGTCAATTTCCACATATTAGTCACTAGTGACGCATGAAAATAACGATGAAAAGTATTAATAATCCCCGTTTTCTAAATGAATTTAATCTGGTACACATTTTCATCACAATCTTTTCTGCTTTCTCTTCTCCACTCCCCTCTCATGCATAGCGGACAAACTGCGCAGAAATGTTGAATGAGAGAGTAAAGGAATTTGGGCTGGATTAAAACCTTGAAATAGAAATTACACCAAGTAACCTACAAGAATATGGTTCGTCCTAACGATACGTGTGCACTTTCCTTGGGTTTCATCTACAGTGTTTATCAATGATACATAGTTGCAAACCAGTAAATTCCTCGGATACGTGGTACAAATACTGTGATATATTTAATGTTCTGTTTTTTTGTTTTTTCTTAAACATATCATAATGTTCTAAAAAATCGATTATGATTATTTAAATATGAAAATGTCCAAAGGCCTCTCTCTCTCTCTCTCTCTCTCTCTCTCTCTCTCTCTCTCTCTCTCTCTTGACCATCGTAGCAGGATACGGGCTAATCTATGAAATGGCGAACGTAGAGGATTTTCGTTTGTGTCATCCCACGATATCTCTGGACTAATGAATCATGGTAAAAGTTAAGTCAAACCGACCAAAGGATGAGAGAGAGAGAGAGAGACAGAGAGAGAGACAGAGACAGACAGACAGAAAGACAGACAGACAGACAGACAGACAGAGTTTTAAGTCAAACCGACCAGGGCGAGAGAGAGAGAGAGAGAGAGAGAGAGAGAGAGAGAGAGAGAGAGAGAGAGAGAGAGAGAGAGAGAGAGAGAGTTTGTGGTCGGTTGTACTGTTGCTAAAGCAGAATAATGACTTAGATCAACTGTAAATGTATTAAAATATTTTAATTACCTCTTGTTGGTTCGTCAGTTGGCTTAGTTTCTATTCCACATTAATTTCCATGCGCCGGTATCTGAATGGGGTAGCTATCGAAGTGTTGCTACTGCTCTACTTTTATCATTAAAACCATCTTTCATGTTTAAATCGTAAGTGTGTATTATATTGATTTAAGCAATGTGGAGAAAAATAGAAACCAAGAAAAGAAAACAATCAACATATCAATATGCAGAGGTGATTGTAAATAGCCACTAAAGGCATAGAACTACATTTTGTAGCGGACACACTCGGGGATGTGAGGAGTTCATTCACTAGGTCAATACACGGCTGCATGTAGTAAATCGGAACTCCGTTCAAAGGGCAAATATATGTATTTGCATGTGATATAAATAAAATATATGTACAGTATGTACGCTGTATCAATGATATACCACTCGTATAAATTTTTCATTAAAAGGAAACTCAGCAAGCTTCGTTTCCTTTTAATGAAAATGTATACATGACGTGGTATATCATCGATACAGCGTACATACTATACATATATTCTATATATATACGAATACGTAAGTGTGTGTGAGTGTGTGTGTTTTGTGGTCCATGAAATTGTGCATGATAGCCCCGACTTTTTTTTTTGAATTATGTCCCCTGTTTACAAATAGTGAAGAATATTTTTATATTATTCTAATTTACTGAATAACTTAACTAGTGAAAGTATAAGCTAATATCATAAAATAAGTTCAATAATTCCTTAAAAATGAAAGGTCATTTTAAGTTAATTCTGAATTTATTAAGATTAATTATTTATAGAATACTTATTAATTTTATGATTAAAAGTATTATGCACACCATAATTTTATTAAATAATTTTTTATTATATAACTTGAGTTCTGATAAAATATTGAACAATTGTCAATAATATATCAAGATGTTATATATATGTATTTTATTCAAATGTGTATATTAAAAATATTAATAAAAGTGCTTATCTCTATTTATTCATAAAGCAATAAAGCGAAACCGGTCACATTCTACGTGTTGGTGTTGTTTATTTTATAATTTGTTTCTCTTTACTAGAAAACCACACTTTTTCATTTGACACTGGTATCGTTTTCTCGGATACCCCATTTATTTGGGTCTCTGCCCACTCTGTGATTTATAATGTGGTTGTTAGTGTTTCAGGATTTCAAGTGGTTTCCGTTCGATAGCATGCATGTTGCCTCCATGACTCATGTAGTGGATGTCAGCTTTTTAAAACAAAAAATTAATGTCAGGACTCTTTGAGATGTCTGCAAGTTGCGATGCTTGTACTACTAGTAGGGATGGCTGATACCGCTCACTGATAATTTCATGTGTTTTATATTAAAAATGATTCCGCCAACACAAGCTACAAAGAGATGTTGCAAAAAAATATGCAATCCTTGCTCAGTGTAGCGTTGAAAGAGGTACTGTATCAGTCTATCCATCGTGTGTCACTCACATAAACGTATTCCAAACGTATGTGTACCTATCTTTACCAAGCCAATAATAATAAATATATAAGAATACCACAGACATGGAAGCTACTTAGGATACAATTTTACTGAAAAAATGAAGGTTTTATTTACATATAAGGGTTCTTTTTAAATTGGTATCACCGACATTTTTGATTTTTTTTCTACAATAATTTCTTAATTGATTTTGTTAATAAACATGCTGCTTCTAAAAGTAATAAGGTCAGGAAGTGATATCCTGACCACATCCTTACATCTTGACTAACGATTGCGGATCTATGGTAAAAAATACACGCACGTTCTGGTGAGGACTGCGAAGTATAAATAAGCAACATGTTACAACATGCATCAGTCCAAAATAGTCAATTCAGTAAAGCTTATTGGACGCTTAGAACCAAAGAAAACAAGATGAAAACCGCACTTTGTGTTGTTATGCTGGCCATGCTCATTGGTAAGTCTCTCTCTCTCTCTCTCTCTCTCTCTCTCTCTCTCACACACACACACACACACACACACACCCCAGGGATATAGGCGTTAATATTTGAAACATATTTATACATTCAGCGAGTATAAATCAAGCGTTTCTTATCAATCATTTTTATAATATCTGAATTTTTCTGGACTTTCCTTAGCTATTCAAGGTAATAATAATAATAATAATAATAACAAGAATAAGAAGAAGAAGAGAAGAGGAAGAAGATGAATAAGAATAAGAATAACTACGACGACAATGATTGATGCTGATAATGGTTTCGGCGATATGTACATCAACTTCATTGAGCTCATCAGTCAATTTAGAATTAAGCTAACCAATTCTTTCCGCTTTGTCTTTTATATTGTAATGCATGTTTGTCCTATGTCCAGCTGACAATATATGTATGTATGTATGTATGTATGTATGTATGTATGTATGTATGTATGTTTCTTTCTAGGGTCCATGAAATGTTCCTATGTAATTGATTTGATAGGACGCGTAAAACATAAACGTAACATTCATAATTTTATAGCACTGACTCAATAGCAAATACTCAATCTTGAAACGAACGTTTATTAAGGTGATTTATTACTTGAATCATTTTGACATTATAACAATGTAGAAAAAAGAAATGACAGCAAACCACGCATAGGTGTCGCTTGGAATACATTTTTTAAAATATACTTATCCGTGTTTCTTCTCATTACGTGAATGCATGTTAATATAATATATTTTGACCCCTGCGTAATCCCTTTCACTATTACTTTAATAAGTTCGAGCATTTTACTCGTTTAAATCCTCGTCTTGCCGATGCAGTCTTTAATTTCTCTTAAGTAAGGAATCAGATAAAATTAAATAATTCTAACCCAAGAGGATAAGTAAAAGGAAACGCGTTTTGCATTATTTCAGGACTAACTGTTCTAAATTTACGCGTGAGACCCGAATATAAGTAATAGTAAACAACAATATACAAGTACGTAATAGTGATCCCTTAATCCTTGAATGAACTGCCAATATCAATTACTATTTCTGTTTACTTAGCACTATATTGTTGATGTGCCGTTCGAATACACAGGTCTTTGGGAGTGTGAAGAGAGAGAGAGAGAGAGAGAGAGAGAGAGAGAGAGAGAGAGAGAGAGAGAGAAGCAGAAGCTTAAAGGCCTTCAAAACACCAAATAGATATACTCCAAGGTTTAAGCAAAATGGAAAATATTTGTAACGTAAAAAAAAATAAGTTCATAGATTTTCAATTCTTATTTCCTATTCCAGCCGTAGTGTGCAGCAGAAGGTGTAGGCGTGATTCAGACTGTTTCGGAATGCACTGCTCTGCGGGACAGGATGTATACTGCCACTTCCGTGAGTGTCACTGCCATGCAGTGCATGAGTGCCACAACGCCTCTGATTGCACTAACGACTGCCCAATAGGGTCCTCTCCAACCTGTGACAGCAACCACTGCCACTGTTAGAGGTCAATTGGTTTTCATTTTATAATAAAACCGTATGCTTTGAAATTTGTAAAATAATAATAACATAATTATCTTTTATATTCATACTGTTCCCACCCATTTTATGGTGATAACAAGCACTGATAATGGCATTGTTAGAGGTCGGATTGGTTTACATTTTAATATACATCTAAATGATACACAATTGTAAGATGCTAGTCTCATAATTTATAATTATCTTGCAGATTACTACTGTTTGCACCATGCCACGGCAGTAAAAACCACTGATATTAACACTGCAAGAATCCAGTCTGGTTTTCATTTTAAGATTAATCCGACTGATATGGAATTGTCACTGCTAGAATCCAGTCTGGTTTTCATTTTTTTAAGATTAATCCGACTGATCTGTAATTGCTGAATACCAGGATCATAATTTTAATTTATATTATCACTGTTTCCACCCTGTCCACGCTGGTAACAAATACTGCAACTGACAGATCTACCTTAAGGCGGGGTTCCCCTCTCTGAATGCAACTTGAAACTGTTCATAGATTACTGGAAATCTTTGTTGCTTTTGAATTGTAAATCACCCCTTCCATACTAATAAACACAAAGGAAAGCAAAAGGATAGGTAAATAAAATATCCTTGAGTTTCACAGGGTTTTAATGATATTTGTAATAGAGCAGATGCATTGGGCAGCCATGACTTGTCAATTTATTTAAATATAGAAAACCCTAAATTTACATATGTGTCTTTGCTTCTTATGTTTTTACTAGTTGGAACTTAAAAACGTTCTTCACATATATATTTTACTGTCATTCTAGTTAAATAAATCATATATTGGGTAGTAAATACAGATCATTTCAAAGAACATGATACATTCATGTCTTGTTGCCTTTTTGTTATACTTTTTTCATTGACGAAAATGTATTATATATTTACAGGTTAACAGGAATCCATCCAAAGAATCAAACGTATAAGTGGTCAGGTTCTATGAGCGACAATCCAGTTCGTGATGTGAATGGGTTTTTCATGAGTCTGAATTGAAATGTGAAATAATCTATTATTAAAACAAAATTGTGTTTTTTCTTGTCTTTTTATTATATGTCTCAAGTTGTATCTATGCTTCAGAGAAACAAAATCAGCTTACACGTATGCTAAAAGGGAGGTAATTACTTAAGTATGGTGCATAGAATAGAATTTTGACCTTTATGGCATGATGGCATGTAAGAGATCTAAGATATAAATTGCTAATTTTATATATATATATATATATATATATATATATATATATATATATATAAAGAATCCAAATCATATGGAGAATAACAGTCCTTTCAAGTGCACTGGATCCAGCAAGTGATCACGTATGTCAGGGATTCATTAAGATAAATGCAAGAAACTGACAACGAACAGTGCAAAACTAGTATTTAACTAGCCTGAGCGCTTTCCACTCTTAATGAGTCTTTTTCAAAGGCATATACAAAACATAGACAAGACAAACAAATAAAACAGAAAAACCGTAGTGTTTGCAAAACTGTACATGGCTTTCTCTACAGGGATTAAACCTTTAAATGTATTATGTTTCAACTAGTTTATATCAACTTGTTGCGGATACTTTAAATATTTGTATTAACCTAGAAATCGATGAGCCATAACGACATCTGGTATCTTGTGTACATTTATGTAAGCGCAAATTACATCCCGGATATTTCATTGTTATTGTAGTAATTGTAGACTATTAAGCAAATTTAGAGAATTTTTCAAAAGTAAAAATGTGTCGGCTGCAAAAGATAGTTTTATTTGTGTATGGCTGTCTTTTTCTAGTCTCCTTGGTTTAAATCGCTTGGTTTCAATGTTCTAAGGCGGCGTATCCAGTAAGATTTCTTTTCTTTCCTGGTTTTGGAATTCCAGTTGGGGTTGCAATTGCAATAAGTGTTATATCACTGAAAGTGTGGCCAGGGGAGGAGAAATGTTCTGCGACCGGGCTTCTGTACAACTTCTTTGTCATCCAATCCGATCTATGTAGGTTGATCCTTTTGTGTAGCTTTTCAGTTTCTCCGACATACTGAAGGCTACAGATCTTACATGTGATAAGATAAATTACATTCTCAGTTTTGCACGTTTTGTTTGGACCATGTATGTTTAGTTTTTCTCTAGTCACTGTGCTAGAAAATGTCCTGGTCTCTATCATATGTTGACAGGCTTTGCATCTTTTATTGCCACAGGAGCCAGATTGACTAGGGTGGTCTTGACTAGTGATTGGCGTTAGCTTCAACCCTGTCTAGAATGTCCTTGAGGTTTTTTGGTCTCCGGTAAGCTACTACAGGTTTGTTCGGAAGGATTAACTTTAGTGCGTCCGACGATTCCACGATGGGCCAGTGTTTCGCGGTGATTTTACCTACTTTGGGGTTGTCTCAATGGTAGGTCAGGATAAATGGTATCTTATCAGCCTAGACACAACAACCAGACTGGTAGAAAACAAACTCCATACAGACATCTACTCGAAACCAACCGACAAACACCAGTATCTCCTCCCAACCAGCTGTCATCCAAAACACTGCATTAGGAACATTCCATATAGCCAGGCACTGAGGATTCGCAGAATTTGTCCCGACGATGAAACATTCCTAAAAAGGTCCGAGGAGCTATCTAAACATTTAATTTACCGAGGCTACGATAAAGACCTGATTGCGGAGGCAACCCAAAGGGATAAAACAAACAAACCGCGATGACCTATTAAAATATGGAGAGAAGGAAAAGGCTGATATGATACCATTTATCAGCCCTTAACAAATACAGTTAGCACGACATCCAATCAACATCAGTTTGTTCAAATTTGAAAATTGTTCCTCCATGATCTATTCAATGGGTTCACGCTGCTAGAATGGACTCAAAAGCAAACGCTTGTCCAGTGCCGATTCGTGTTTGCACAAATACGCGCTTTCACTCAAATACACCTGTAATCGTTTCTTTCTGGAATGTAGTCTGACTTTCTACATTAAACTTACAAAGTGTCCTTTTAAGTGTTACACGCGATTGGTTAATTTTGGTTGCATATCAAGGGAGGTAACCTGTGAAATCCAACAGATGTCACTATTACAAAGGATTGAAATATCTGATTGATCCGCCAAGGTGAAGATGGGTTAACGTGTCGGAACCATGGCTAGCGAAGTTGATACTCAACGTGTGTTACGATTTCTATCACATGTAAATCGATTTAGCTGTTACGGGCAGTAACTCTTTCATCCACAAAAGGTCGCTTGTTAAACGCACATTTCCTGCTACCCCATTTGCAAATGATCGATGTAAACGGTAGAAGATGGACGATACTATATACCCGTGTTATCCTATACTGAAAGATTCAAACGTTATATGCACGTACATGGACGGCCCCTCCCCTTCCCCCAACAAATAAACTATTTGCACAAAAAACAATTGCTTATTTTGCGTCCTAGTAAATCGCCTAATGTTCTCTATGTAGAATTTACCCTCAAACTCCAGTATTGTTTTATTTGTTGCAAATTTGTAAAAAAAAATCTTGACTTTGAAAATATTATTAACAATGATAACAGTCTGGATAAGACAGGAATTTTGGAACATTTATTAAGCACATGTTTCTACTGTGTTACGACTATATGGTCGTAAAAAAAAAGTAACAGAAAGAAACAATACTAATAGGTTTTGTTAAACTTAACAAATAATTTAATTATCAGTTTTATAAATGAAAACGTCAAAGTAACTTACAGTATTATTTAAGAGAATCCAAAATAATCCTGAAAAAAGTTCCACTTAAGTCCAAAAGAATGAAAAGTCCGGTATAAATTTCAGAACCGGAAATGTACTGCTGCTCCAAGAATCGTGTCGTTGTCAAAATGGCGTTGTCCAGAACTCCTTTGAATAATTTACAATAGTTCCAAAATACTATTTTAGTCCAACTGTGTAATTTCTATTTCTTCTGAACAGTCCAAACAAATATTTACCTCCGAAATAATATCTAAGTACAAGATGAAACATATACAGAGACTTGATGTTACAACAGGAATACAAGAATACAAAATACCTATTCATATGATATAATTCATCCAGTAAGAATTAACTTAATTCTTCTAAGATACCACCTTACCGATCTGTCCAGTGGATTAAAGGCCGAATCTCGTAAACATATTTACTAATAATTTTATTATTAATAACTGTCAACGCATATTTAAGCATCTATTTATAGATCTTATGCAATTTCACTTTCAGTAATGTCTTAAAATAGACCCATGCACGTGCGAATCCACCTATAGATAACCAACAAAATTCACATCCAGGAAGAAAACCGAAGATCATGGTCATTAACATCAACTCTGAACAACACAAAGTGATAGTAAAGATAATGATAATAATAATAATAAAAATAACTTTTCTCACAATCAAGAATGAGGATTAGAACTTTAAAAAAACAAAAACAAACTATAGGTTGCTATATGAATATGTTAAATTATTTGACAAGAGGAGAAATTTAAAAAATAAAATATAAAAATAAACAAATTCTAATTTATTTTAATTGTTGATATTATAGTTTACATATTTTTAATGGGAATTTCATGGCTATGGTATCTGGATGGTACACAAATATCTTGAATTACACGTAACTACTGTATAATTTACAAACCACTTTTCTAATGAGTAATAGCTCTATACAGACTTTGCAAACTCAATAAATATGGCATACAATCAATTACACATGAATCACTTATATGAAATAGCTAACATCATGTTTAAAGACTTTCTCCCTCATTCTCTCAAACACACACACGCACGTACGCGCACACACACACACACTTAAGTTCCGGTTGCATTCGACGAAGTCCACAGAGCCCTAGAGTACCATGTTCTCGGTCCGTCAGTCAATACACAGCATAGCTTTACACCGAATTTCTGGATTTTAATTAGACTTGATATGCAGTTTTATGTTGGTACGTACTGGAAAATTTTTATATTTAGCCTTCAACGTTATCGTTTAGTTGAATTATGTCGCCTTATTGACCGTCGTGCTTATTTTGGATTCTACAACAACACATTTCTTTCTCCGAGGATAGTTGGACGTTACAAATTTCGAATACAATGAGACCTTGAATGTTTCGATTTTCTTCTTTCCACAACTTCATTTACTGAAGTTATGCCATCACCCCACCCCCTCCCTCAATCGCCTGTCCTCATGACTTTGGTTTTCTCGGCGTAACCTCGCCAGGAATTGTTGGATTTCGGACTTCTTTACACCTGACTTGATGCTGTCATGCCTTGAGCGAGTGCGATTTTCAGCGTCATTAGGGGGAGTGATGGCCATGGATAGTCCGTCCTCAAAGCTCCAATTTCCTCAGAATAACCCTACCAAGGATGGTTTATAACGAAATAAAGTGCACTTTATATTTATATGACCTTGAATGAATCTGATTTCTAACATTTCATAACTTCAATTACAGGAGTTGTGGCCCCTGACTGTCAGCTTGTTACCTATTGACCGTTTGTACAAAAACGTTCATCAGATTATCTATATTGCATTACAAAATGTTTCTATTAATAAAGATCGATGACTTCGTCGGTCATTTTGCATTTGTCAGATTTCAGAAAAAACATATATTGAATGTAGAGTACTTGTTTCATGTATCTCTAATCATTTTGTCCAATCCATTATGAGTTTCTTCTTTCATCTAAAGAGCGGCGTAATTACTGACCCAAATCTGTCTACTGAAATGCATTTCTGCTATGATATATGTGGTAGACTAATTTCTGCACTATTAGCTCTAACACAAAGGCGTGCCTGTTCTCGAAACTATACCTTTATAACATTCAGAGTAAAAGTATATTGAATTGTAGAGTTCAAGTATCTCTTACGATCTTGACCACTCTATTATGAGTTTCTTCGTTTCATCTTAAGAGGGGCGTAATTACTGACCAAATCTGTCTGCTGAAATGCATTTCTAACATTTTATATGTGGTAGATTACTTTCTGTACTATTAGCTCTTACTAATAGGTGTGCCTGTGCCCGAAATCGAGCCTTTAGTACCTTATCCGCTATTTTGCTTCACCAATATATATATATATATATATATATATATATATATATATATATATATATATATATATATATATATATGTGTGTGTGTGTGTGTGTGTGTGTGTGTGTGTGTGTGTGTGTTCAAAAAAATATTAGTTACTGCCTGTGCACATTAGATTCATTGGCATGGGTTACTCTTTTATAAATAATCATTGTATTGTTTAACTGACTGTGTCCTTTTGTGCATTGGCTGAAATCAGATCTTATTGGTTTGGAGCTCCAGTCACACCCTGTTTTGTATGGTTAATGATATTTATATTTATATTTATATTAATGTTTGCATATAGATGGTTTGAATTGTAATGTTACTAATGCTGTGTTTAGAAAGGATTTACTCAATGATTTTGCAGTCGTTATGACTTTTCCTTTTCCATTGACATAAATGGGCCAAAAAAAGATTATTGTGAAATTTGTGTATAGGATAATGTTTTTTGTTTGTTTTTGTTTCTTATTTGAAAGATTAAGGGGAGAGGGGGCGGTGAACCTGTGGTCTAAAGCGCTCGCCTTTATTAATCACTGCCATGTCATCTTTGTCCACGTTGCTTCGAGTCTCGGGCTCGACCTACGTGGGTATGTGAGAAAGCTTGACAGTAGCTTCCTGTGGGTCGGTGGTTCTTTCTTGAGTTCTCCAGGTTCTTATTCCACCAGTTATACTGACCGCCATGTATAACTAATCCTTTGCTGAAAATTGGCGTTAAAACCACAACAATCACAACAACAAGATTCAGGTGTGACATCTTAGAAATATGGGGGAAACATTCTGCATTGGAGATTGAATTTCCCTTCCCTTAATTAATATTCATGAAGAATATGACGCAGATATTCCATGGCTATATTTCAATTGCAGGTCATAATGGCGCTGTCAGTTACATCCTTGGCGTTGGGTCTATCCTTCTCGAGGAATCGTCCGTACGGCATTCTAGAAATTATGACCCTTTAAATAGCTTGGAAAAAATAAATCATACAATAGTCAAAGTTAGGAAAAAATATATAAGGAGGGAATTTCAATAATAACATAATTGAAATAACACAAGACAATGTTAATGAGGTCTCATAATCCAAACCTTCAGTCCTACAAACCTTTGACTCTTACAGCAACACACCAGGACTATCATGGAATTTGTAGTGAACAACTTCAGCAAAAGTCTTATAAATGTTTGTATCTATTGTACATGATAGAGCACTTGACGATATTTACGGCAATCCCACTTATTTTTAGTAAGAAGAAAGGAGCACCTGCTGACCATGTTATCTGTTATAGCCCTAATAATATAAATCACTTCAAAATCTTTTCTCTTACTCCTATGTCAAGTCAGTGTCCCGTGAAAAGGTCAGTTGAATTTGTAAATCCAGACATACGCTTGCACAAATGAGTGCTAAATTAAAAAGATACAGTAAATTCGCCAAAACAAAAACATTAAGCTTGTAAATACAGCTCGAACAAAGAATCACCCGCTCTGTTTCACTGAAACAGTTTCAGAGTGCTGTCACGGAATGGTATAAATGCCTTTATTTATTAAAAACATGTACTCGGGTTTCGTTTTTTGTGTACAACGATACCAGAGGGTGATTTATGTATATTGTACAATATTTCGAAACAGTGAGTTCGGTTCATCCTTTGCCGCAAGTGCGAAGTGCTTTGGATGGGAAGAACCGAATACTTCCAGCTCACAGACGATATAGGGTTGCATCGCCATTGTATAAATGCCTCACCGTAAGACTAAAATCTTTATATTACGGAACGTCTTGTCAGTAAGTAGTCTACTTAGGGACTTACATAGGACAGACTGTCGCCCAAGCCAGCAGCCGAGAGCAAGGGGGCCAAAGACCAGTTGCTTCCCGCCAAAACAGCAGCGCAGACAGTGGGCCGTAATGAATCACTGGCACACGGCACCTCTTCAGAGGAACCTTTTCACCTTTTAGGAGGTAAACCCGTAAAACAAATACAGGACTATCTAAATCGGATTTGATACAGGAAACGAACTGACCTTGATTCATGGATTTGGACTGTACTATTAAAGGAGAATAGGAACGAAACTAGACTTTGTTATAAGGATAGGGAATTATAAAATAAGCCTTTTCGGAGGTAAACCCACAAAACAAAACATATGACTGCTTTAGAAGAATTCGAGATTGGAAATGAACCGACATTGATTCATGGATATGGTCTGTACTATTTTAAAGAAACTGGACTCTGAATTAAGGATATAGAATTATTCTGTATGGAGTCATTTCATATTTAATACCCAAACTTCGCAAGAAGTTTTTCTAACCCGCAAAACAGACGACTCAACGGAGCCACCCAGGAACACTGACGACTCTTAAATGAGTCAACCTAGAACACTTTAATCATCAGCAGTGGGGTGCATTTACAAGGAAAACATAATAAAGGAAAATGTGTTCTCTACGCTACTAGCCAGCTGCAAATTTACAAATACATTATCGTATACGATACCAACTATGAAAATAGGAATAAAGGAAAAACTGTGCAAATATAGCCCCTGATTATTCCTTGAGAAATACAAAATGTTCTCTACACAACTAGCCAAAATAATTTGGAAAACAGTATGCTAAGGCATACAGGGAAACTGGTATACACATAAAAATACGCAAACATGCACGCACCAAACAAAAAACAAAGCACTTAGACAACTTATTAAGTTTGTATTAATTATTTAATTATATTTCGGTTTTATTACAAAAAAACCTTCAAAATTCTAGTACCGATAGGCTTTTAGATAAGGAATACAACTTTAATGAATTTGATCTATATAGTGCCGTCCTAACACACACAGGGGGAACAAAGAAAACATAGCACTCACAATCCGCACAACACAGGACGCTATGACTTGGCAAGTCACTTCGGAAAACTAACCGATTGATTCCAAGGAAAGGAAACCCACCATGGGACTTTGTAGTTCCAAGGGGGGGGGGGAGCACTGTCCTAAGTTCTAAGCACAGGAGGATAGAAACCAGGCCCACTGCCAGCCCAGGCAAAGGGAAGGGAGTATAACCTCACCAAGCTTTTGGGGATAAAATAAAGTTTAAAAGATTTGGTGAACAAACATAGAGCAACCCTGTCTAAATTTGTTTATTGTTTTATTAATTTAACACATAACTGCAACACTGAAGGTGAGTGGCACACCTACACCGTAAAACTTTTTCCCGAAACACCAGGTGTTACCTTAAAGTCCAAACCAGCTAGATATGCTGGGGCGGGCTGAATGGTATCAAAACCTACTTAAAGATTTGCACATCTAAAGCTGTAGTGATGTGTTATTTATTAATTTCTTATGTATATTATAAGTTATAACTATTGTACTACCACGTTTAGTTTTGTATATTTTCTGTGTAGCTTCGGCTTAAGTAGTATAATTCAAATATTTTCTATTCTTGTTTGTGACTTAGCAAGAGATTTATATTAGCAATATAAAGTTGCAGTTTTAAGAAACAATTAGTACCGTAGGATTCTTATTGGACACGGGTAGGTTCACTTCTGAACCTGTTTATTGCTTTGTAATGTTGAGTCGATAATGTAATCTGTAGAGCTTACCGTATATAACGTCATTACGCACAGTACACGGTGTTAGATGTATTTTCAGCTGATAGGAGTCGACGAGATACCAGTTGTATAGCTAACCATAGAAGATGACCATAGCAGCTGTAAAGCTGAACCATAGGAGGGGTAGAGCTGAGTGAAAGTAATGCTGGTCGAGTAACAGGTGATCGGACGTTGTTGACCCAATTGGTGGGCGCTGATTGCTTGATTGACCAAGGAATTGAATGGTGGTCGGTGACTACATGAAATGCTGACTGCTTGATTGACCAGTGTGACTGGTAGCCAAGTGTGCATGTGACGGAGTGTGTTTGTGTTACTCCATGCATGTAATCTTTTAGTCGTGGGGTAATTTTGATGTTTGTTATACTGTTACGACCCTGTAGTTAAATTACATGTGTGTTAAAATTTGAATTCTTTCTAAATCTTTTTATTTCATTTTTATTTCATTTGTATATCATTAAATGTAATTATTATTATGATGATGACGATTATGTTCGCAGGGTCTGATATTTTGTTAGAAACATCGTGTTTATTTAGAACGTAAAAGTGACTCGCGTAAGCACGATTTTTGCATGACGGTTTTGTCCTATTAAGTAAACAGTCGGAAATAGCTATGTAAATGATTGGCTATGTAAATGATTTGCTATGACCACGGTCATTTCTAATAATACTTGTTGACATTCTATACTACGTTGGCGATATTTCGAAATCGCACGATTTCTTCATGCTTGTACATGAAATGACGTATTAGTTTCCTTTAAAATACTCGGGTAGCTGCGAACTAGTCTAGAGTCATATTGGAGAGTCATATTTTAACATCTTAGAGAGTCACATCATAACATCATATAGAGTTTTCAATACCTTAAGAAGGAATTCTTTTGTGCTGAAAAGAGTTGTTCGTTCGTACGTATGAAGAATAATATGTGTTTTGTTATTGAGGATACTTCGTCTACCTTCTAAATAATAATTATTTTCCCTGGAGAACTACACAACTGGCTTTGGACAAAGACATTTGCTGAAATTATTTCTAAATTGGGACAGAACAATACAAATTGTGATTCACAGTGAAAATTCTGGACATTTGTGTTAACTTTCGTCTGACGTCATCATCCGCCATCTTGGAACGGAATTGAGATTCAGACTACGTCAATTTAGAACTGTTTAGACACAGGACTTATGTGATTTCACAATTTTAGGACAATTTTTTCGATCTTCTTCGTAAATCGTAAGTCTTGTTTCAAATTTTTACCTTTTCACCGTGTTTTCTAGGGAAATAAATTATTTTTGTTAAAATTTACAAAGCTTGTTGTCTTCGCTCTTTTCTTTATGTTACTTTAAACGAGCCGATACGTAACATAAAGAAAATTGGGGGCTTGTCCGGGATATATGAAATTAGCTGATACATGAAATTGGTTAAAAATTGAAATTTAAATTCCCCTAATTCAAATCCCATTTTGCTTGAAATTTTAGTGAAAACAACAGGCTTTCTTTCACAGTGTCAAAAGTGGACTTTTCTTTCTAGTCCAACTCAAGAACAGTTGGATAGTTTGAAAAAGGATGAGTTGCTTGAACTTGCCAGAAAGTACGATCTTTCTGAAGCAAAAGCTTCCTTGACTAAACAAGAAATCAAAAATATTTTAATAAAACATTTGGTAGGAAAAAATATTTTTGACAAAAGTGTTTTGGCATCTGTCAGTAAGTCTATGACAGACTCTGACATTAAGAAAATAGAACTAAAAATGAAAAAGATGAAATAGAGTTGAGGAAGCTTGAGTTTCAGAGAGAAAAAGAAGATAAACAAATAGAATTGCAAAAAGAACAAATGAGATTACAATCTGAAAAAGGAGGAGAAAGATAGACAGGAAAGAGAAAGGAAAAAGAAAGACAAATGCAATTAGAAGAAAGGGAAAAAGAAAGGCAAATGGAATTAGAAAAAGAACAAATACAGTTACAAAAGGAACAAATGCATTTACAGAAAGATAAAGAAGATAAACAAATGCAATTGGAAGAAAGGGAAAGAGAGAGAGACAGATGCAAATTAAAATGAAAGAATTGGATCTGGCAAGTGACAGGCACGATTCCACTTCTCGTGCAAATTCAAATTTTAACATTTTAGGAAATATCAAGTTAGTTCCCCCTTTTAGTGAAAAGGAAGTAGACAAATATTTTATTCATTTTGAAAAAGTTGCTGAGAATTCGAGATGGCCAAGAGAGTATTGGACTCAATTATTGCAGAGTGTGCTTTATGGCAAGGCCAGAGATATCTATATATCTCTGTCAGTACAACAAAGCTCTGATTACGATTTGGTTAAGGAATGCATCTTGAAGGGTTATGCATTAGTCCCTGAGGCTTATCGGCAAAAGTTCAGAAACTATAGGAAAGATGCTAGACAAACGTATGTTGAATTTGCTAGAGAAAAAGAACAGTTATTCAAAAGATGGTGCTTAGCCAAGAAAATCGAACATGATTTTGAAAGTCTTGAACAATTAGTATTACTTAAAGAGTTCAAGAACTGTGTCCATAGTGACATTAAGAATCATCTCGAAGAGCATAAGTTTGAAACCTTGGAAAAAGCTGCTATTGCTGCTAATGAGTATTCCTTAACTCATAAAGTTCCTGCTGTAAGCAAACCTTTCACTCAGCAGTCTACTGATAGAAAGGTGTTTCAACCAAATACGACTCTCAGTAAAACTCAATCTGGCACAAATTCTAAAAATCAAGCCTCTGAGAGACTTGAATCAAAATCCTTGTCTATTCCTACATGTACCTATTGAAAGAAAAAGGACACGTCATTTCTGATTGCTTCAAATTGAAATATAGGCATCAGAATCAAATGCTCTTATTGCTAAGAGGTCAAGGTCACGGTCATGTATTGAAAACAATACATTTGTTGGGTTTGAAAAACATCAGTCTGATTGTGTTATGGAGAATTTTGAACCATTCATGTCGAAGGGTTCTATATCACTCTTGGGTGATTTGGCCAATCCTATCCCTATTAAAATTTTGAGGGATACAGGAGCTTCTCAAAGTCTTTTAGTTTCAGGTATTTTGCCTTCTTCTGAGAAGACCTGTTCTAATGAGTGTTCTCATTCAGGGAGTAGAGTGCGGCTTTGTTAATGTTCCTCTCCATTCTGTTAATTTGTCATCAGACTTAGTTTCAGGACCTGTGACAGTCGGTGTAGTGTCTACTTTACCCGTTGAGGGCATTCATTTGTTGCTAGGCAATGACTTAGCTGGAGACAAGGTTGTGGTTAATCCACTTGTAACTGACAAGCCTTCTTTTCACAATTTGAGTGAATACATTTTACTATATGAGTAAAATACATCAGTTTTACTATTTGAGTAAAACACGTTATTCTTTAAGTCGTGTGAATTTACTGTAAATCATTAACCTTTGTCCTTTTACTGTGTAAGATCATTTATTTGTATTCACACCTATGTTGCATTATTAGGTTCGTGCGGATTGTGTTAATTTTGTCCAATATTTGGATCTTATACACGCAGTTTATCATAATTCTTTTCTCATTCAAGTCATTCATCAATAAACTTTGTATTTGTATCACCGTCAAAAGTGTTCTGTTAAGAAACAAGCTATGAAGAGAAAATGGTGGCATGGTGGCTTGATGAGGACTGTAATGAACTAAAATAAAACTTTTTCACGAGCCATGAATAAATGAAGTCTAGCCTGAAAGAAATCCTGTAATCTCAATTAATGCATAGGAGGAACACTTATCCCCCCACAAACATGGCCTCCTCATTGAAAGCAAATTCTAATGGGAATGATTTTCATTAATCAATTAAAACTGAGACTGACAAACTAAATAATACTGTATCCAACAGTGGCATTGTTCGTGCTCTACCAATAATGACTCCATTTCCATTGGCTAAATGTAATATCATATTCTTTGCTTGCAAAACAAAGTCTTGCAGAACCGATAAATTACTAAATGAAAGAATAAAATGTTTCTATTTTTATCTGTCACTATTGACCACGTACACAGACCTTTTAATGTGATACTCATACCATTTCAAACGTCTCTTAGAATAAATGTATCAAGCAGGTTGAAAAAAGAGCTACCTAAATTTTCAGTTTATCAGTGACTATGTGTGCCGCAACAAGATTCCCAGAGGCAATTCCTTTTGAGGAATATTTAAAACTAAAACAATAGTAAAAGCTTTGATAAAGTTTGTTATTTTTAACTCAATTTGACCTTCTCAAATCGGTCCAGTCTGATCAAGGGTCAAATTCTATGTCTGGAATTTTCCAGCCAGTTATGCTTGAATTAGGCATCCAGCAATTCAAGTCAAAAGTGAAATTATAGTTCCACAGAACTAGTGGAGATAACTTTTGAGTTTTGGTAAGAGTACTGTCTCTCTTGCTCATTCTTCAAAAGTTTCTTCAGTTTAGGTATTACGGCCCTTACAAAGTTAAGATGAAAATGAATAGTTAAATTATAATAATAGTACTCCTGGGATGTAAATAAATTGAAGGAGTACCAGTATATTGAGAGAGATAGCCAGGTTAATCACAGAATTAATTTAGTTGTACCTGTCCCACTCAGTGGGGATTTAAGCAAAGGAATGCAATCGGACTCTATTGATTTTGGAGTAAAAAATCTTCGGAATTCAGAAATTATGAATAATCTGGACCAGAAACATTCACATTTGCAGCAACAAGAAAGGAATGAACTTAAACAGTTATTACTTGAATATGAGTACTTATATCCAGATGTTCCTACAAGAACAAACAAAATCTACCATGAAGGTGAAATTGTAAATTCCACACAACACCCGTACAGGATGAACCCTCTCAACATGAATGCTTGAAAAAAGAAATTCAGTATTTGCTGGAGAATTATTTCACAGAGCCAAGTAAAAGTAACTGGAGTTCACCATGTATACTTGTTCCGAAACCAGATAATACTTACCGCATGTGCACCGATTATAGAAAGGTGAACAGTGTGACTAAAACAGATTCGTTTCCATTACCAAGAATCGATGACTGCATTGAAAAAATTGGAAACGAAAAGTACGTCACCAAATTTGACCTTCCGAAAGGATTTTGGCAAATTCCACTGACGGAAAGGGCAAAGGAAATTTCAATATAAAGTGATGCCGTTTGGGATGAAAGGTTCGCCAAGTACTTTTCAACGTTTGATGAACATGATTACATCTGGTCTAGATAATTGTGATGCTTACATCGATGATGTCATCATCTACAACAACACCTGGAAAGAACATTTAGCGACAATTGTTACGACCATGTTGTTTATTTACTTGTGTGTTAAAATTTGAATTCTTTTTATTTCATTTTTTTATCATTATATTTTATTATGATGATGATTATGTTCACGGGATCTGATATTTTTGAAAGAGATATTATGCTTATATAAAACGTAGTAGACTCTCATAAGCACGAATTTTTGCATGCCATGGTTTGTCGATTTAAGTAAACAATACGTGAAAACGATTAGTTATTGCCAAAGTCATTTCCTGGCCCACGTGAAATTGCATTGTTTATTGTGAAATAACCACGCGTTCTTCGTGCGTGTGCATGAAATGACGTCTTAGTTCGGTTTTTAAACACTTAGGTCCCTGTGAAATAGTCAGTCGTTCTTATACCTTGAGAAGAAGGTATTATTTTTCTTGTGCTGGAAAGAGTTTATTTTTCTTTACATCTGTAGAGCTCGAGACGTGTCTTGTTATAGATGACAGCTATAGGAGTTCATCTACTTTTTAAATAATAATTTATTTTTCCCTGGAGAACTACACAAGTGGTTTAGGACAAAGACATTCAGAGAAATTCATTCTAAATTGGAGCAGTACAGTACAAATTGTGGTTCAACGTGAAATTCTAGACATTTGTGTAAAGACTTCATCTGACGTCATCGTCCTCCATCTTGGAACGTCATCAAGATTTGAACCTGGATTCAGTTAAAATTATTTAGTGATAGGACTTGTATTTTTTCAGTACTATGATAAATGTTTGGATTTTCTTTACAAACCGTAAGTCCTATTTCATATTTTTACCTTTTCATCGTGTTTTCTAGGGAAATAAATTATTTTTGTTAAAACTTACAAAGCTTGTTGTCTTCACTCTTTTCTTTTGTTACTTTTGAACGAACCGATACGTAACACAATTCGGAAATTCTTTGACAGACTCACTGATGCAAGTTTGACAATTAATTTATCCAAAAGTGAATTTTGCCGTGCTTGTTTAACATCTCTTGGATATATCGTGGGACATGGAAAAGTTAAACCTATAGATGCTAAGGTCGAAGCTATCTCTGAATTCCCTGTGCCTATTAGTAAAAAAGCAACTGATGCAATTTTTGGGTATGGCTGGATACTATCGGAAATTTTGTTCCAATTTTAATAATGTTCTCCAAAACTTTTTGACTGTATTAAGTATAAGAGATATCAATATAACAACGCAAAATGCTGTTATAACGTAAATCATTAGTTAGATACAATAAATAAATAAGTTTTTAAAAAATAAAAAAAAAATTCAATACTTATCAGTATAAATTAAAAGTTCCTTAGGAACTGATAGCGATTTCGTAACCTTTGAAATGTGAAATTGACGCACAACCTAATATAGTATCATAAACAATACAAGAATAAATACTTCTATACTTTTTACTGTTACATCAAGGCTTTTGTTTGTACCTTTAATCAATCAATACGATATATAATCCAATAGTTTATGCAGTAATGCATTTTCGAAGCATTGGGCGAGACTGCAAAACTTGTCTATTACAAATCAAGATCAAGAAATGCAACATTATTGATTTACAGAGGAAAATGAAAAAGTTCAGTTTCATGTCATATATTTGAGAAAGAAAACTTTGGAGACAAATTTCGATATGGCGAAGCTCATGCATAAAATGTGAGTGATCATGATCACCAAAGATGCAGCTAAATCGATCAAACACACAAGGAATGCAGCTTTAATTCAAAATATCTAAAATATTCACCATTGTTTACTTATAGTTTTTCACCTGTGACCAACATCTATTTATAAATATACTGAAGTAAATGATACAGAAAAAGAGGTAAAAATCACATCGAACCACGATGAGAAATATGTTTTTTCTGCAATGAAGGACAAGAAATAAAAGTTAAAACGACAACCCGGTTTCTGGATAGCTCACGATTCCTGTGGTTGGTGATTGAACAACTAGCAAAGAAGTTAAGTTATGACCAATTTACAGAAGCATTTTACATACATGAATCTATCTGAGAAGCTTTCAAATGTTTGACGAAACGGTCATGCCACCAACGTCTTAATCATCACTTAAAGTCGAGCCCGAGAGAAGTCCACGGGTGAGAAGGACACGTTAAAGATCTCATGGAACAAGATAACCTTTTAATAATTAGAGATAACCAGAGATAACCAATACATCGATCAAAGATACCTTTCAAGTGAAATTTGCAAAAAGGAATTTGGGATATTATTGTAGAAACCAGATATTTATTTGGTTATTGATGCAAAAATTTATTAATCAAATATTATATATAATTAATTCGTTCACACAATGAGTAAAAATATTGAGAACAAGAATGAATTAATAACATAGGTTTTTTTTGCACTTCAGACTTCTTAGTTTATTTTAATGCTAAATCTTCCAGAAAGTACACTGATGGTTACAATGTAAATTGCTCACAACAACAACCTGTACGCATTACAAAATATAGATTTAATTTTTATGTACAATACAATTCTCATACTGTGCTCATGATAGACGCTGTATTTGGCATTTTATCTGGAAACTAAATTTAATACACAAATGTAAATACAATTTGTTGCATACATTTAAAAGTAGACACACTAGAAAAGCCAGTGCCTTCTCATACACACTGTGGAAATTTCAGTGAGTTCTGCATCACATGAATTTATTGAACATTATTCTACTTACGTCAACGGGTTTTGTCTTGAAACACCTTAGGAATTTACTATTTTTTCAAGCAGCCTGTCAATTTTAAAATGCATGTATAAAGTAAGAGGAATCTTTTGATGACTTTGAGTCATTGTTTAAAAGTATTGACGCCTCCCACCCACCCCCACCCCCAAGTCTTTGTGTTAACTGTGACTTGATGAAGCACAAACCATACGCGTAACTTCCGTAGAAAAAATTTCCCATTTCTTCAATGGGGTACCCGGGTGGCCGACTAATAGATCACTGCATCTCACCTTGTCTTTTACTATGTGGGTATGTGAAAAAGATTCCAGTAACTTCCAGTTCGTAGGTGTTTTTCCACCGGAGTCCAATTATACTGACAGAGTATTGTTGTTATAGGAATAACAACAATTTCTTCAGTGTCAACAGGTTCCTATTTAGTTACACCTAATGTGCGGTCATGATCATTTTACCGATTCAAGTAAAGGAAGGGCCTATGCAAACCAATTCATACTTAATTCTATCAATCAAAGGAAAGGGTGCTATATTTTTTCATTTTTGTAATATGCTTCATTATAACTCGAGAACCCCTCCGAATGTGGAAAAAAACATTTGCCGCTGATAAACAGTAATTGACCTAAATGCAATAAAAAATTTGGACTATAGAATTAATCTGTAACTCTCATAACTTTTCCTTTTAATGAAAAATTTGACAAAGCCAATGATAACCAACAAGAGGATTAAAATATTTTAATTATTTGTTGGTCATTATACAATCATTGACACAGCGTCATTCGCATATTACAATAATTCATAGATTTAATTTTTATGTACAATACCAATCATACAAATATCAATATTTGCCCTTTGAACGGAGTTAGGAATTTACTATTTTTTCAACAGCCTGTCAATTTTAAAATGCATGTATAAAGTAAGAGGAATCTTTTGATGACTTTGAGTCATTGTTTAATAAGTATTGACGCCTCCCACCCACCCCCACCCCCAAGTCTTTGTGTTAACTGTGACTTGATGAAGCACAAACCATACGCGTAACTTCCGTAGAAAAAATTTCCCATTTCTTCAATGGGGTACCCGTGGGTCGTCTTTACATGTCCATTGATCTACTGCAGAAGAATGTATGGTTTTTCCATGGGCGGATCCAATTGCCAGAGTATTGGTATAGTGGCATGTTATTTGTTAATGTATGTGGTATATAAAAATATTATAATTATATATATATATATATATAAATTTACAATGACCTCATTTGCATGCTTCTTAGTGTTTTTGATAAGTTGCTTTTAAATATAAAGTTGAATCTTTGGTTGTCAAATTGTGATCCGCCCATGGCGCAATAATACAGATATATAAACATTCTTTCAACTGCAGGCATATAGATCAATTATGAATTTCTACTCATTAATCATAAATGAAATATGAAAATAATGATAACAAGTATTAATTGTCTGTTTTCTAAATGAAATTAAAATAGTACACAATTTCATCGGAATCCTTTCTTTTTTCTTTTCCCCTCTCCCTCTCATGCGTAAGGGAAAAAAATATGCAAAAATCAGGAGTGAGAGAGAAAAACAAATTGTGCTGGATGAAAACATTAAAACTGAACTTGCACCAAAGATGGTTTTAATAATAAAAGTAGAGCAGTAGCAACACTTAGATAGCTACACCATTCAAATGAACGCAATGCCATTCACCTTCAGGCGCATGGAAATTAATGTGGAATAGAAACTAAGCCAACTGACGAACCAACAAGAGGTAATTAAAATATTTTAATATATTTACAGTTGATCTAAGTCATTATTCTGCTTTAGCAAAAGTACAACCGACCACAAACTCTCTCTCTCTCTCTCTCTCTCTCTCTCTCTCTCTCTCTCTCTCTCTCTCTCTCTCTCTCTCTCTCTCTCTCATCCTTTGGTCAGTTTGACTTAACTTTTACCATCATTCATAAGTCCAGAGATATCGTGGGATGAGAAACGAAAATCCTCTACGTTCGCCATTTCATAGATTTTAGCCCGTATCCTGCTACGATGGGAGAGAGAGAGAGAGAGAGAGAGAGAGAGAGAGAGAGAGAGAGAGAGAGAGAGAGAGAGAGAGAGAGAGAGACCTTTGGACATTTTCATATTTAAATAATACTAATCGATTTTTGAGAACATTATGGTATGTTTAAGAAAAAAAAAACAAAAACAAAAAAAAACATAACATTAAACATATCACAGTATGTGTACCACGTAACCGAGGAATTTACTGGTTTGCAACACTGTATCATTGATAAACACTGTTGATAAATCCCAAGGAAAGTGCACACGTATCGTTACGACGAACCACATTCTTGTAGGTTACTTGTGTAATTTCTATTTCAAGGTTTTAATCCAGCCCAAATTCCTTTTCTCTCTCATTCCACATTTCTGCGCAGTTTGTCCGTTATGCTTGAGAGGGGAGGGGAGAACAGAAAGCAGAAAGGATTGTGATGAAAATGTGTATCATATTAAATTAATTTAGAAAACGGGGATTATTAATACTTTTCATCGTTATTTTCATACGTCACTAGTGACTAATGTGGGGAAATTGATCATTGATCTAGAATCAACTGCAGACGCTCGCGAGAATGTTTATATATGCGTATTATTGCGCCATGGGCGGATCACAATTTGATATACCAATAGTATTGGTATATAAAATTGCTTTATACCAACACTTTAAATGCATGTTATTTTTTAATGTATGTGGTATATATATATATATATATATATATATATATATATATATATATATATATATATATATATATATATCTATATATATATATATATATTCATACAATGGAACATTATTACGTTGCGATCGAATCCAATTGCCTATGAGTGAAATAGTTTTAATTAACTGCAGATTTTAATTATTGTAGCTTTATTATCTGCATTATAACATGTATTCGGTGGCGTTAAGAAGCTTGCAGTCTAGCTAGGTAACTGGCGCGTCATATCAATATTAAACGTCACTTGTTTACAGTTTCAAATCAATGCTACTCCATGCACGATTTCCCCAATGTTTAAAAATAGAGGCATGTAGACTCTTAGTCCACCCATTTTAAGATTATGTCCCATCAAGAGTTCTGCCCTTATACTATTATAAAATGGTAAGTGATGCCAAATAGTGAATAGAAACAGGTAATCGCAATTTCAGTCAGTGTCAATTCGCATGCTTAATCTGGATATTTTATTTTAAATAATTTAATAATTAAAATCTTCGTAAGTAATTTGGAAGTTGGATTTTTTTTTAAAGGCGTTTTTGTTAATTGCACCACCTCATTGCTTACACTCAGAGTTTAGCGTAGTTTATGGAGACGAATAACAAATTGTCAATTAAATACTTAGAATATATCTTATCTAAGGGACGATACATTTCCAAAATGGGAAGAGATAGCAGTTCCAGATGTGGTATCGCCACAGTAGCGTTACCACTTCAATCGCTACTGTGTTCATATCATTTTGTTTTAGACTGTTACGTTCTGATATCCCATTACCAAATATATAATAATATGATAAAGCCTATGAAATCATGACTTTGATATTATGGTGACCTCATGATGTAATACAGGGTCGTTTTGAATAATTACTAAAATCGGGATAACACTTTTGCATTTGAGAATCATGGAATTACTAATGTCTTTACAGTCGCAAATATCCGTTTTACTGCCTTCCATAACGCGGTCGCTTTTCTTTGTGGACACCTCCAGACAAATTGCTACGAGGAAAAGAAACACTCCTGTGAGATTTCCACCACCACATTTCTTCTATATCTCTATGTTAGCCAGAGTCATTTTTGCTGGTATGCAGGTTCTTTAATGATAATATTCAGTTTCCAGTAAAGAATGGCTTTCCCCTGTGGACTCATGAATTCAGAGCCCATTTTAGCAGAGGTAAAACCACTGATTGTAAACTTATTTGTTATTTTGTATTGATTGAACGGTTCTTTGAAAATTAATAATTAAGTAATTAGTCTCGCACCACTGAGGATATAAGCGTGAGACTAAAGAATTAAGAGGAAATGCTTATCGAGATTATTGAACCTTTTGCAGTCGACAACTTGATGGACATTAATGCCAATACGACTGCCTTCTTCAAAATAATCTCACCGAGTCAGACTCTTTTCAAAATATTGCCAGTGAAAAGGAACTGACCGACAACTGGCCGTTTGTGACACTAGTGAGCTGCTGACTAATATATTTCTAGCTTGACACGAATCATAGCATAACCACTCCAATACTCCATGTTTGTTGAAGGCACTCCGATACATAGCCGCGTTCACTAAATATCGTGTCAAAATTAATATGTCATAGCATTTGCATTATTTTGTGCGAAATGATTCAGTCACGGTCTATACTTTATAGAAATCAAGTGAACCTGACAATAAATCAGTGTGTGTGTGTGTGTGTGTGTGTGTGTGTGTGTGATGTTTAGCGTAGCTTTAACGATTTTTCAGTCATATCACTACGATGTCTGCAGTGTGGCAGTTTATAGTGATGTCTAGCACTGGGGCGTCATGCCGCAGAAATGTAGCATCATGTCCCACACAGTCACATTATCCTGACACCAGGCTAACCAGTCTTAACACTAACCTTTATGGATAAATCAAAATTGTTTTTTCGTGAACGATATCTTAAAAGTTCAAACTCTCATAACCACAATATGCGTAATGAGCAATATTATGAGTGAAAACGGGAAGAATTGATGTTCAATGTTAATGGTATAATGTAGTCTCACAGTTGCATTTAACCTTCTAAATATTTGATGAATGAATAGTAAATAGTGAATAATAAAAGGAACACATTATTCTATTTTATTTTGAAAAGCCTAAATTAAATGTCTTGAAGAATGCCATTTGATTTATCCAAGCTTCCACACACCTGTAAATGAGTTAGCCATCGTAATTGCTTCATTCTCACCCTTCATCGAGACTGACATGGCATTTGACCAATCGTCGTGGAGTACGGTTATATCATATGCAGAACATAATACCTGATTACCTGGATATATCCACCTACATAGTTTATGAAACAGAATTAGATTCGTCTTAGGATAGAAAAACGCTGAAAAGTCTCTTGAGGAATGATTGTGGAATCCAAAATTCAATTTTGCTTGATGTCAACGAATACGTGAAAACAGCACACGCTTCATTTTTATTTTATGTATTTATTTCTTTAATGCAGTATTTAAGATAGCGTTGCACACTCAGGCACATGTACAGTATCATGGAAAGAATGGCGAAAGAAACTAATCATTGTTCAAAGCATGCCATTTTTGTCATGTCTAATACTAGCATTCTTCATTTGGAATTGGACTATATTTTGAGGAGGTGTTTGCTCTCAAAAACGTTTGTCTTGTACGCATGTATTGATGTGTAAATATAATGTTTCTTGTTTACCCCATCACTCTGTATCAACAGGCTTTTATAAAGAAAATTCTTTGATACGTGTCTGCTTCTTCTAATCATTTATAAGGAATTCAGATATGAGTCAATAACACATGCGACTTTAAAGATGATGTGTAATTATGTAATTACCAGAGAGGAAGAGATACAGAGACATACATATATAGAGAGGGATTAACGGAATATTACAAGCGGTTCATCACTGACATTTGGAAGTACATTAGGAATCCACGATAACACCGTCAAATATTAGTGTCATGTATACATTGTACAGTGCAAGAGTTTACATATATTTATCAATACGCGTTATCTTTGTATTAATTAGCGTTCAAACTTTAGGTGCCTCAATAAACTGTCAAACTATGTGACTAAGGTTACATTGCTGCAAAATCCGATTCAATCGTTTATTATAATGCAAATAAAGACCGGAATACCTTTGCCGCAAAATATGAAAAGTATTACAACCACATATGAATTGAAAATTGCAGTAAACTACAACTTAACAGGACAAGCTGAATGTAGTTAAAATATTACATTTCTCTATCATTTATTTCAGACAAAAGCCTTTCTTATAAATAAATGCTACCAATTTTATTTATCTTTTTCAGCAAATACTTAGTTATTAATACCTATCCTTACAGAAGGAACTCTGTGATCCCAATCTCATCCAGTTATTTCCCACCTTATTGTTTTTGTAATCAGATTGACTTGTATTTTCCTTTATTTAATTTCACTGAATTGCGTATCTTTTTTTAGGTTTTATACTCATTTACGTATACCATAGTTGAAACGTGTTCTTTTAATTTGCTTATTTTTATACTTTGATTTTAAACTATTAACATCTAAAATCTTGAACCACAGCTAGAATCCCATTGGAAACGAGCCCCATAAAGATATATGGATAATCCTATTTTTAATCAACAAGTCTTGCTTTATTGGTGTGGTGTCTATTCTTTGCCTTTTTATAATGAGTTGCCATGTATTTCATTGTTACCCGTCCATCTTATACTGTGTTTATATTGCCAGCGATATGTTGCATGTTTTTAGTCGAAATTTGAACGTATTGCATCTTGACTGTACTAAATAAAAACCACAATTACTACTACAATCGTCAACCTCGGCAAGTGGTGGTTCTTGTAATAGAATTTTCATTTAAACCTTACTAACTGAAATAACTACATTTCCCACCCACATATGAATCCTTTACCGTATAGATATGTCTTGCACTGATTTGCAAAACACACAAAAATAGCTGAAAGGCAAACTTTTATATACATCCACCACACTTGAATGAGTGCTAGTGAAACAGTCACGTTTAGTTTTAAACTGTATTAATTACACTTGTTATAGTTCACTCCTTCCGTCGTTGATGATACGAATTCTTAAGCTGTATTGACTTTAGTAAATATGCTCATACATATATCTATACTACAGCGACATAACGACATCACCCTGTTACATGGTAATGTTGTCTCATTGATTTAAAAAAGCATGAACTTGAAAGCGTTACATCACGTCTGCTATAGTGTCAATTAGACTGCGTACTGTATGTGTGAAAAACCTACTGAAATTCACTATTTCAACCGCAAGTAGCGTTTTGTTTTTTGAGATCTTGACAAGGGAAAGAAACGATTTCTAAAGCAAATATTGTTCCTCTGACATGTGTCTTTTTCTAATTTGATTGCGACTGCCCCAAGAATTTGATTATTCCCTACCCAAATTTCCTAGTATCCCGTGAAAAGCATGAATGTTATACATGCAAAAGAAATAAGTCTACATTTAACACTATTTTACAATTATCACTAAGATTAAATGTTTGAAACAAAAGAGTGAATCTTTGTCACAGTATCCATTGATGATGGCTATAGATGAATAAATGACCCAAAATGTCAGATATTGCTGGATCCGCGGGTTCGGGGGGGGGGGGGGTCTAAACTTTGACGTGGTTATCATTATTTACATGAGAAATTCTTTTTCTACATGTTTGAAATAGCTTGATTTTTATTTCACATATGTGGAAAAATCACATGTGTAAAATAGTATTTTTCAGATTCAAATATGTAAAATTTTACTTTATTTAACATGTAAAGTTTTACAGGTAAGACAATTTATTTTAGGTGTGTGAAAAGAAGAATTTCACTTATGTGAAAACGATTTACATGTTTTGTAAGAGAATTTCATATGCAGTCTATTTCTAATATATTTTTAGTTTTTAAGCCATTGTTTTGTTAAAGTTTGCCCTTAAGACTATCTATCATATCAATCAGTAAAAGCTACGAAATGAGTTCGATGATGTCATGTTATAAAGATGCGACACCAACATGTGTGGGTACGACACAAGACTTCTACCAAACGTTACCGTGACATGATAGAATTTGCCTACGGCGATGTACCTTTGCATTACCATCATTTTAATTGAATTCAGATAAATTAGTTTTGGGACGCATGTATTGGGTGAAATAAACAACAAACTGCTGTAAACTTCTATAAGAACAACATACAAAATATTGGACATATTTTGCATATCAGAATAAACAAATCAAACGAGAGAGAGAGAGAGAGAGAGAGAGAGAGAGAGAGAGAGAGAGAGAGAAATCTATCTGAAAAATGATAAACGGAATAGAAAGGACAGATTTGAAAAAGGTAGTGCTAAATAAATTCCTTGTTTTAATTTTTCAAAACAAAAACAGTACATTGTGAATAAATGTTTCCTGAATCACTTATTACACACTAGTATAAACAAAAATGTATTAAGTTGAAAATAAAGTCTAAGGTATTAAATATGGTTCATCTAAACTCACAACTTTGAATATGTAAATGCTATCATAAAAATAAAAACTGAATTCCCATCTACCAAAATCATTAATGCACTAATTAAACAGTTGTTAAGACTGTTCAACAATTAAACCATAGAAGTAACGAACGAAATGCATAAATGACAATATAAATGACCCTCACAAGCAGTGACAATGTCATCGGCTGTCAGGGCAGGAGTAAATGTATGTATTGTTGTAGCGGCAAGAGTACTTTATGTTTATTGTGTACTGCACATCATGCTCTGGTTAAAGATCTGAGTATTAAGTAACATGATCTTTTGCTTTTATTTCCATCTTCTTTTACGGCGGGAGAAGGAATTTCTAAAACAAGAGTCACGTTTAGCAACCTTGTTTCATTTGTGACATAGACAATACATTTTAATTTGCAGTTTATTTGAAGTGAATGCGAGCGAACTGGAACAGTTAGGTTTTGACGAATGTTTGCTTACAAATGATCAGTAACGATAGAGAAGGAAATTTAAATTGACGAATAAAAGTAAGGGGGCCAGGTACAAACCTGGCAGAATCGCTACATGAATTTATATCTAATGGAAAAAAACCTGCTGCTACACTTTCAAGGCAATCCCAATCTAGATAGTTAAAGATTAGAAGCCAGTAATTTCCTTTCTATCAGCCTAACAAAACTAAGAATGATCCGCGTTCCTATTGCGGATCATATTGAGCGAATACTGTCAAGTGGAAACAACGCATAAATATATCAGAAATTAAAAAAGAAAAAAAAATTACCTCGTTCTCAAGTCTTGTCGCTTGCATGTGCAAAAGACATCATTTTATGACATTAATAATTAATTAATAGCAGTCTTCATACGCCCATGGCCAGTTATGAGATCCATTTGCTGCGTCACGATGGATGTTTAAAATAAGCACGAGCACATCGTGCTTATGAAATGAAATAAAAACAATTTAATAGGATACAAACCAAATTGTGACTAGACTACACGACCGGAGTTATAATACTGAGCAAAATACATAAACACACACAAAATAAAACATAGTTCAGATAGCTTTTGCTCCATACACACGAAAATGCACGTTAAACTATCAACCGGAAGTGATTGCCATTAGACCAAGGGATGAGTAAGGAGCATTCCTTTCAAAATTTTGCGGAATCTTCCTGAAACTGTCTTGTTTGGGCTACCTTTAGTTAATGGCATTGGCCGAAATTGTTCACACACATACGATCAGATACAAATCGTTTTCCAGAAGATCGGTATGAACTATATTGATTTGTTATATAGCAGATTAGTATGGCCTATCTTGAATTGTCATCCAGCAGATCATTATGATCTATATTGAATTGTTATCAGCAGATCAGTATGGTCTATATTTAATTGTTATTCAACAGATCGATATGGCATATATTAATATGCGAATTTAAAAGCGAATTCATCCCAATTATTTAATAATTGATCCACAACAATGCATTTTGAAGATAGAATGAGACCAAAAGATATTTGAAGTAGACCGCTTGATGCTAAATGTATCATGATAAAAGAAAGAAAAAACAAACGGCTGTAAAGTACAAAAACAGAAACTTAAACAGACTAGAATTTCATTACATGTGAAATTAATATTTATAAACAAAAACCAGAAACGGAATACAGGACGTGTATCTGTGAGTAATTTCATGCCAAACTTAAAGCTGAGAATAGGATGAATTTTCACGCATCGATTCGGTGAATTAAATATAGCTATCTGAGTGAAATCTATTATAACAATTTATTATTAAAATACCAAACCCAATCCTAATTAAATCCAAAATAAGCAATCACCACCTCACACAATGCATTGGAGACAAATAGAATTTTCAATAGAATAACATATTTATACATCAAGAAAAAAATACAGAAAAAAAAGAAAAAAACTATCTTGAACTGGACGGACTTTGAAGAATCGATTTGTACCCATTGGAGTGGGAACGGATCAGCTTTAACGTACAAAATAGTGGTCAATAGGTGTACCACCTGTCAAATAATACACAAGATCCTAGACGTTCTAGATACCTTCTCTGCATAACTTACATGATTTGCAAATTTAGGCTATCTAGAAATCATGCATAGTCTACGTTATCATCTGGTTTGTTATGTACTGTTCTCCTTCCAGCACAAGTAAAACCTATTGTTACTTCTTGTAAAGATTCGTGATATTGGTAAAGTCCCGCAACGCAGTCTCTCCTCCCTCAAAACCCGTATAGACTGAATAATCGGATTACATTCTAGATTACCGTTCGAACAAATGCAATATATGCATCGTGGCTTGGCCAAAAGAATCATGGAGGGAAAACGTAAAGGGCCGTGATCCACTGCATACGTCCATGGGCAACTTGAACGTGCTTAAACCAGAACGTGGCTACCCGTCACAACTTGTTCTGGACATGTGTAACCATGTTTTTGGCTGTCACATTGTTTTGAGAGCACTTTCTCTGGAATCTCTTTATTACTGCTGTTGTAACTTGCAGGGACGAAAATTATCAATCTTGTTATTACATTTTCTTGATTGACTTCAAGATATGATACACTGAAGTTAGAAGAGGGTTGACACATATCCCCTATTGGGGCACAGAAGATATATTTTGTAGCCAATACTAGATAGAGAAATACAGTCTTTGGTATGAGGATTTGGAAGATCATCTGTGAATATCTCGGGAATAAATTTTAAAATAAATAAATAAATAATGTGAAGTTACTTTTAGGTAGGATGAGATTAAGTCGATGAAAAGACTGAGTTTCTGTAGGTCATTGGGAGTATAATTCACTTGGCAAATGATGTCTAGTATTGTTAGGAGATAGCAATTTTTGTTATATAATCACTATGCTTAGAGTGGGGAAATTACCAATCAGAGGTAACAGGGGAAGATATGAAAGTATGAAGAAATATTGTATCAAATGTGTAACATTAATATCAAAAATGAATTCCATTGTATTACTGTTTGTCCGCTATATGGAGAATTACGGAAAAAATTGTATCTAACTTTGTATATAAGAATCCAACTTTAGAAAAATTTAGGACTATTATACAATATAATACTACTAAAATTCTGATGACTAATTTGGTAATATTTACTATAAAAGCTTCAAAGATTAAAGAAACCGTTTTCTCATCGACTCCTGCTACATAAGACTAGATCAATATCACAAAACGTGCCACGTGAAGGGTTCTCTTTAAGTTAATTTGGGTGATTACTGTTGAATATATACTTGTATCTCAACCAATTCAAAAAAATGCAATAATCATTACGTTCATGTATAACACTTCAAATAGATACGATGGTCTTTTTGTTACGCACTAAAACATCTTTTTGTACCGGATGATGTATGGACAAGTATCATGGGCCAGTTGCCTGTATTAATAATAATAATAATAATAATAATAATAATAATAATAATATTATTATTATTATTATTATTATTATTATTATTATTATTATTATTATTATTTCTAAGTCTGTTATATTTATTACTATTATTATGACACTATCGTGCAGAGGAAGTTTCTATATCTAAAGTACAATTATAATATCGAGGCCATTTTCACTGGGAACACTGGACATTACTCTTATCGTTGAAGGGAAAGGAAGATTACATTTCTTTCATAAACTTGTTTGGAAAGTTGGTATATAATCTGTGTTCAATCTTCGTGTCTGCTGTACTATAACAATCTGGTTTACCTTTCCCTCTTTGTTGTTTAAATTATATACTAAACTCCTATGGGTGTGTAGAAAACATGGGTGTCCAATCCTGCTGTGCGTCGTCCAGTATTTCACCAAACGGAAGTGATAGTGCTAAGATAATCTGGAGCCAGTATTCAGCTAAAACTAATAGGTTTAACGGGGACAGATTTAGTGCCGTTGTAGGAAATAAGTCATCACACAATTTAAAGACAATTCCCCGATGAATAAATCGGCTATTCAGAAGGGTCTGTAAGATTTTGCCTCCAGCAGGTATATCCCCTTCATGAAATTCCGTTTCCGGAAGACGTTTAACACATACGCCGTATATAGAGCGCGAATAGGTAACATGTTGGACTTATCAAGTGGTGACCTGGCAAAGTATTCGTGTGGGCGAAGATGCATTAGGAAATAGTTGATGCTTGCTTGGTTGTTAGTAGATTAAAGTGAATAACAATCTTGTTGTCATGCTTTTGATAATTAAAAGGTTAAAGTCAAATGCCATTGACAAACAATTTGAATGTGCATTTTGCATGACTTTCTTTGCATGAAAGTGACAATACATTTTTTTTTTTTTTTTTTTTTTTTGCGTTTTTGTTTAGTGTTTTCGTGTCATCAGTTCCTTGTTGAATTTTATAAATCAAGAATAATAATCCGGCTTTAGCATTCCGAATAATTTCAAATAAATGTCTTTGTCAAAGAATTTTGATGAGCACTGGTATTTTCCAGGGAATATAAATTATTAAATCCAAAAAATAGAAGATTTTTAAGTCAAACTGGCATCAACAATAAAAACACCTTGAGCTATGAAGGTGTAAACTACGACTGACTACTTCACTACAAAATATATGTTTTTACCCTTAAGTAAAACGCAGCTTAGACCCCATGATGGGTCACTTGATCACTTAGTACGAACAACGCAGTAAAATAATATGTCAATTAGCACGTAGGCTATTTACGGATTCGATTGTACTGATCGAATCTTACTATAAGATTCAATAATACAAACGTTGTTTACAAAATAGAGCTAACACGCAAGCCAATGATGACCTTGATTACGACCAATGATTTTCACTCTGTGTTTACCAATTTCTGAATCAAGGTCAGGAACTAGGTCAGCTAAAAATGCAATGCAGCAACACTACTGCGTTTTAATCAGGCTAAAAAGAACTGAACTGAATTTTCTGAAGAAAAAATGCCAATTCCAGTGAATAAAGTTATCATTACTATAACATGTAATGAAATAAAAATAAAATAAAAAAATTTAAAACAAACACAAAAGTAATTAAATTATATATACGTAACATACGACCAAGAAATATTAGCTCTAAAGAGCTGTTACTTCGACACGCAGTCATATAAAAACATATACAGACAGAGCAACATGAGTATTTTAAACATAAATTGCATAAATTCTAAATTATAGAGACATCACCATATACGAATGCATAGCATTCATATTAACAAAAATTGAAGAAAAATGTAAAAGCACGTCACGCAGAAAAAGTATGCTATTGCTAACAAAACACCGAAAATACTAAATCTACATACAAAAGATTAAAAACTAAACCGCAAGAAACTATTGTAACACCTTGCATTTTGGAGTGAAATATACCTGCATGTATGCTGTGGACTATGCAATGAAGTTGCCAGATTCAGTCTCGTTTCTTTAATCAATGTCTTTCAAGAGAATTTATCACATGAATTAACATTAATATTTTCTCTGATTTCATGTTTGTTTTCTTCTTCGAATAATTCTGAGTTGGTATTGCCGATGTTTTGAGTTATGAAGAATTTGGAGCATTGGCTGGCATCCTTCACAATTTCACTAATACCTCTTTTAATTTAATCATTTCTAACTGTATGATACATGCTCAATTAGTGTATGGCCCCATTGTTTAGTGTTTGTAAGGCAATGTGTTTAATTTATGATTTTCTCTTCTTTATGTTTCTTACTACAAACTCATGCTGACTTCCTTCGTCATGCAGTCTAACTTGGCAATGTTGAAAAATCACTATGAGAGACAACGGTAAACGCGGTATGTGCCGCGGAAAAAGTACTGATTTTATTTTAGTTGCAATTGAACTGTAAAGTAACAATGTTGAAAACCTCGAGTTTGTAATTTCTGTATATAATCCTTTTGCAAATTTACAAAAATGTAATGTTGTCTTTGTAGCATATTCTCATCAGATGATTCTAACAAACTTTGTGAGTTTGTGGATTGTTTGATTCGTTGAAAGTATGAAATACGTTGTGGCATGCTTGTGGGCAGTCGGCTCAGCAGCTTTCAAACTAATCACAATACAATTATATTGAGAGTTGTTTCTTTAATTAATTTATTTATTTTTGATTAGTTTATTAATTTTCTGTATAATGTTTTGGTTTTTACACTACATTTTTATTTAAGATTTATTCCAGCACAAAACAATATTCATTTAATGAATTTACCACGTTTCTCTATTCATTTAAAATTTATGTTTTAAACATACTATAGATTGTTATATCAGTTATGTACCCTAGTGAGTGTTTTACACTGATCAATAATTGAATTTCTTTTTGTATTAATTTCTGTATCTAAGTATTTTTACGAAGCTAATTGCATCTTGATGTGGTTCTTACATGCTGAAATAAATAGATTGTTTCGTTGCAATTCAATAGCTGAGAATATTCCATATGCTGCAAACAGATAATTCATTTTCTTAAATTAAAGTTCCAAAATGTGTATACGAACATACAAATTCCTAATTCGTTGGAACCTTTATCTTCACCGATTTGGCATTATCAAACCAATTTAATCGTTACATTATCTAACACTTTATTGAGTCAAATTTGATAAAACCAGATACCATAATAGAATACTACATTTCCTTGAAAGGACTCCACGAAAATATGTACCATACTAATTATAGTTAACTCGGATCACATCATTAAAGTAATCTTTATGCCTTTGTGAATTAAACTTTGAATTTAATATTATAAATTAAGATGTAAACGGGGTTTTTTAAAATAATTTATTGACAATACAATTTGAAAAACATTAAGAAGAACTTAGTGGTACTAGTTTCACATTAGGATAAACAGAAATGTTATTCTGGTTCGGTCACATTTATAAGCCAGCAGTCTGCAACTTCTGAAGACGTCTTTGACCTAAGTATTTGATATAATTTCACTTCAAGACAGATACAAATGTCATAATTTTAAAATCTTTGATTACGTATATAACCTTACTGAACGATTCGACTGACGCAGATGGAAATTGCATAGTTTGTAAAATATTATAGTTAAATACCACTTTGTACAGCACCAGCAGTGGGGGACAGGCTATTAGAGCTACAGAAAACTTGGAGTAAGGCATGGTCTTTGCACAAACTGAGTTAGCCGATATATGCTTTTCATCTTTAACAGAATATTTTGTGGTAAGTTAATGTTTGCACTTTAAAGCAATTGTCCTAAAAGGCCATACATCAATGTGGATGTCACAAATTTTGCATAGTTGTGAAGTACTGATGGATGCATTGACTGGCGTACACATCTGAATCTAGTGTGAATAAGTATTGTTTCCATCGAGTCGAATAGCTTCACAAACTCTTCGCAACGTTTTTCATCATCCTAAAACATGAATTAATTCATTTGCAATCATTACTTAAAGAGACCAAGTCCTGGTAAATGAAACTTGCTTAATATTTCACCCTAAGTTGTTCTGGCTGGTAGAGCATACGCCTTTTTGGTTAGATTCGGAGTATATGATCTGATTTCAATTTAGACATAAGAAAGAAAAAAACTTTATAAACTTAGGTCCTAACGATTTTATTGGATTGAGCTGAAATAGCTTCTTGCATTCTCATGCCCTCTTCTCTATATGAAAAGATGGTTCCTGTTTTTGATCATATTTGTATTTTATCAGATGGAGTCAGAGTCACTGGAAATATCAGAATTCTTCATGGATTATGCGTGGAAGGCTAAGTGGTCGTAAATACCGTTGTATTATGGAAGGACTTATAATTATCTCAGTAGTGTGGAACGCTACGTACAAAAAAGGCAATGTTGAAAATCTTTTTCATCAAAAAGTATAATGTTCTGCAAGTTGTGACTATCGGGGAATGGGTAATGTATGTTTTCGTGAGCCACGGTATGAGGTCTAACAGGAATTAACATTAAGCTTCTAAATGGAATTGACCATTAAAAACAAATTGTTACATCGTTAGAAGATGTTGAACTAGTTATATGGTGTCTAACGGGAATTATCGTTAGGCCGTAGGTTTACATGTGGCGCACAATTGAGATTAATAGGGGAATAAAAATGGTGGTGGCACTATAGGCTCATAACGGGAATGTAACGAGGGAAACATAAATTATATGGGGTTAAAAGTATTCACTAAGGCACCACATTATGACTACTATCCCCATATGACCAATACCTAGTCATCTACCATCCATCATTTAGTCATCTACTATTTAATACCTAGCAATATACGACTTAAAATAAAAGGTCTATGCCATTTCGGATGCAATCGGTGTTTGCGTTTCACTTGAATCCGTATACAGTAGCGGTAAATGAATTCTCACAGCCTGAGAGGTAGATTCTGAATACACTCCTCTAAAGTGTCCGTTTACAGAAATGATTTTGACCATTTGAACATTTTCAACTAATTTGGCATGCAGACAGCAATGGTCAAAAAGTCTTTGTCGCGGAAGCTGCAATCTTTCTTTTTGTAAACTTCACAAACGTGAAAGATTATTTCTTAATTTTAATAACGTGTTACCCTCAAGTTCATGTCTGGTATATCCTCTTATCAAACATTTCCCTTAATAATAAAAGTAGAATGAAAAAACTAAAATTGAGTTTAACTTTTAATAAAATTGTATCACCGGTAAAAATAAAAGTCTCTTAAGTTTAAAATACTAACTAAATATATTGACAAATCTAATGGTGGTTAAAGCAGAAAGGAGTTATGGTCGAGAAACATATAAAAAGCTAATCCACAGAATGCGTGAAATCCTAATTTAAGTAAGTAGATAATATGTGAGAATCCTGGAACACTAGTTAATTTAAAATATGAGAACTTAACATTGGCGCTAGAAGTTTTGGTTTTGAGTCTTTATGACCTCTCAAATTGAATGTAATATTTAAAGTGTTCATAGCTTTAACATTCTGGATCTCTTCTATACGCCCTCTAGCTGTAAACTCGAGTTTAAAGTACACTTAATAACCAATACACGTTTCGCAGTAACTAATTCCCAATCATCTACTATCCAAAACCCAGTTATATATTAGCTAGCATCCAAACTATACCATCAACAACCTGTTTGGAAGGACTATCGCCTTTTGATAAATTTTTCAACACCCATGTATGAGTCAAGAAATAATCGTCATCTCTAAGAGCAGAATTTAGTAAAGTTTCGACGTTTTGTTCATCAAGTTAGGTCTTAAGGTCACTATTGGCGCAAGTCTTGAACTCTTCAACTAATACGAGTTCTCTGAGGTTATCAAAGCCTTGACCAACCTTCTTGGCTGATCATCACCTATCAAATAATTGTTCTTTTTCTCTTGCAAATTCGACACCGGCCTCTCCAGTTTAATTTTTTTACTGTTCCTAAACCTTTGTCGATATGCCTCAGGTACCAACTTATACCCCTTCAGGATACATACTTTAAGCACATCATAATCAGCATTTTGTTGTACTGAAAGCAAAGTGTACACTTCACGAGCTTTGCCACTAAATACACTTTGCAGTAATAGAGACCATGAGAAAAATCTTTATCTGCTTCTTTTTCTTTGAAAGGGGGTACTAATCTAGTATGTCTGGTAACATCAAAGCCTGAACTTGTATGTAAATCGGGGGATTGCTTTCCACTTGTCAGCTCTAATTTTTTTTTTTAACTTCTAAACTACATTTCCATCTCTTCTTTTTTCATTTTGTATTTGCCTGTCTTCTCTTTCTCCTTTCCTCTTTCTGCAATTGTATTTTTCTCTCTCTCTCTCTCTCTCTCTCTCTCTGTCTCTCTCTCTGTCTCTCTCTCTCTCTGTCTCTCTCTCTCTCTCTCTCTCTTCCGTTTTTGAAGCTGAAGCCTCTTTAACTCTATTTCCATCCGTTGTTTTAATTTCAATTCTATTACTTTTATTTAGGAGCCCGATACAGATTTACAAATCAAGCTTAAAGCACTTTAATCCAAAAATTATTTTCCACCAATTATTGAACCAACTTATTGTTTATTTCTTGTTTCGTTAAGGAAGCCTTCATCTTCGAACGATCATATTGTCTGGCAAGCTGGAGGAATTGATCTTTTTCAAGAACTCTAACCCTACCTTGGTAGGATTTAAAATAAAGTTCTCCACTTTTGATGGCACTGTGAACGATTGATGGTTTCGCAATAGATTTCTCAAATATGTGAAATTAAATACCTGAGACTTAAAAAACTCTCAAACAAAGCGAATTCAAATTTCAAAAACAAAGTTTTCTTATAATGTTGGAGAAATTCGTATCCAGAACGAGCCCCCAATTTCCTGTTACAACTCTATGCTCTTAACATAGTTAACAGAAAAGAGCGCAAAGCAACAAGTTTTGTAAAATTCGAGAAAATAATTGTTTCCCTAGAACACAAAAAGAAAATTTAGAAAGACCTCACAGTATTATGACTTAAGTTCCAAATAGTCTTAAACGTTCTATCACAAGTTCAAATTTATGAAGTTTCAATTGAATTCCAGTAGTGATCAAAGTAAATTCCAATATTTAATGTGTTAATGTTCCTCTAGTCTCAAATGTGCTAATGTGCCATTGGCCTGAAATGTGGCAATATCTTAATGGTCTTTTGATGTATCTCAGTAATATAATCCAACATATCCTTGTCTGAATTCACTTTTATTCCAAATTAATGAATTAGTCCTAGAAGTATTAATGAGTACTTTGTGATTCCAGTGAAAAACTAAAACGAATAAATGCACCCAATTACAGTCAGAACCAGACAATAAGACTGATGCCAGTTTTGAGGCAGAAATGAATAACTGTTCACGGAAACAACAGTGATATAAAAGACTGACACAATGAGCCAAGATGTAGGTCAATTTCCTCTCTAAAACATTCAAAGTTGTCAACAAGTTTAGGACTATTCGAGCGAAAAAATAATATTCTACATTCAGATAGAAGTAAATATGTTTACCTCCTTTAATACTGATTTGAATATTCAATTTATAATCATAGGGAAATATTAGCTACGTGTTATGTTGTTCACAAAATAAATGTCACCAGTGAGGTACAACATTAACTTTATTTTGAACGAAGGGCAATTACAAAATAGAGATATACATCACATATAATCATTGAGAAAAGTCAGTAAACAACACAAATTAAATATACATAAATGATCTCAGGATTAAATAGTTAGTGTCTTGTCCCTTTCTCCCCACAGATACATGTTCAAAATGTCATTAGAATTCAAGTAATTATTGTTTGAAAATTACATTCCATCAAAAAAGTGTGTAGTTAAACAATTCATGTATTGGAACCAACAGGAAGGAACCTGTATTGATCATACATGGGCTGCAGTTAGCTGAAATATGTTTGGATCTTTCAGCAAACGATCAGAATAAAATGGAAATGTGGATTAGTTTGTCGATATGCATATATGAAAGTTAGATAAATGTACGTGTTGTCACGGAAAGGGATCGTGTGACCAGTAGTCAATAACAAGTTAACCATAGGGACATATATAACCATTCTAGATATTGGTTTTTGAATACGATCAAGGATATACTGCATTCAGAATATGGCACTTTTAAGCAGAAATACAAAAGAGCTTTGATTGGATTGCGTGATTACGTTAAAATTGGTTTCTTCTGCTATAACTATTAATACATGATCTTTCTAGGGAGTAAGGATGAGAAGTCTGCAGTTCCCACAAGAAATACATTTAAGAGGTTTAGCATTTTGTTCTTTGCTTCAGTTTTTACACATAACACATGTAACTGTCGTTTATTCATTTGGAACATAATCACATTAAAACAAAACAAATAATAATAATAATAATAATAATAATAATTGTACTAATAATAATACTAATAATAATAACAAAACTGAACATTCGCTGTCGCATGTTAAATTGCATCAGCAAAATCATCCTAGAACCATTTTCCTTATTTTCCGTAACTGTAACCTTGATCATCGGACCTTTCACCACCACATCAGAAACTTATTTTCTCATTTCTTTCAAGATCAGATTAATTTCAAGATCCAGAACTAGCGTTATTGTGCGAAAACCAAAATAAAAAGATATGAGGGGATCATATCTGAGTTTTAAACCAGCTAGTTTAGCTGTAATCGAATACACGACTTATTAAACTGGATTGATATTGATCAAGGAAATGTGATCTAATACGGATGAAATTTGTTATGTATTATTTACTTGCAAAACTAACTGGTTAAGCTGCAGAAGGATATATTGTGCTTTCTCTCTCATTCGCATAATATCTGTCTATCCCATTGTCAGTCATGCTTTCAGTTTTAATCTTTTAATGAAACCACGATGTCAATTTATTAAATTCGTAACAATATTACTCGCGAATATTCCTTACTGAGGAAACTACCGAAGTACCGGTCCAGTGAAAATAGATTATGGTACGTACCACTCGAAAATAATACCTCGGTTAACCGGTATACCGGTAATACAGTGCACCTCTAGTTTCCAGTGACTCTTTTGTTTTTATTTTGGGTGGCAGATGTCTTTTGTTCCTTTTCGCATTCTTCGGGATTTTTTCTTGATATATACTATAGGAACCCGAAAGAAGTGTCTTCATTAATGGGAGATTTCTCCAATTGTCTACAATAACAATCACTAATTAGCATTAGTTTCAGAAACTATTAATTCTATATTTTCGCACTCTCTTTCCGTTTTTGCCAAACTGGATCTCATTAAATGTCTCAGATGGCTAGTGGGATATCTTATGATGGTGAATTAAAACAGAAATATGCATTTGATTTCTTTACTTAAGAATACTCATATTTTGTACACAGTAATTGAATGTCATCCAAATCAAAGCAAGAATGCATCCTGTTGCACAATCAAACAAATGCGCAATATTGTTTTAACATTGTTTAAGATCAAAGCAATAATTATTTGAAATTATTTTATTAAACTTTGAATCTGAACCTACCTCTCTACATACTAATACACGTATGGCCATATGTACATACCTACATACCTAAGTATCTACCAATTATATGCCTTTCCATCTGGCTGCGATTTTGTCTTCCAGACTTATCCTGCACTCCATTGAATCAACCATCTTGGTTCGAATCCCTTTATAAAGTTCACCGGACTACATATTCTGCTTTCAGCTGGTCGTGTGAGTGGTCATTATGTGTAGGTTTGATGTCACTAAGGCATGTAGATTCATGTGAGATAGACTGAGCTACTTTTTCACGCTCCTATCTTCCTCACATAGTTTCAGAACATATGACTTTCACAAGGTTGTTTTGAATCCTGGATCATCTATATACACCGTAGGGTACAAGGGATATATTTGTATGCACCATTTTGAAATAAACCTGCGAAATAAATAAATCAATCAAAGACAGAGTAAACAAGTACACAAGCTATGCCAAAAACGCCATATTTTCAGATTTCAAAAATAAATCAAGACATAAAAATATAATTCATTTAGCCTGACAAGTCATTAGAAGTTCCTAGAATAAAAAGGTGTATGCATCCCAGCCTCAAATTCATATCTGAAAGTCAAGTTTGACACATGGCGATGTGCACAGTGCAAATGCAATCTCTCTGCGTATGAGATAATTTTGAAAAACATTGTATACTAAGCATGTGGATGCAATTCAGAATGGTTGCCATTCAGGGCGTTTTTCAGATATTCTGCTTCCTAAATTCAACCCAATATGTCTATTGTTATGTGTGGCTAGCTCTGCTTTGCAGCCGTTTATTGGTATTTTACTTTTTAAATATTGTAACGTGACCGGGGAAGGTGTACTTTCCTCATGTCAATGTCATGAACAACACGAGTCTGAAACACCTAATAGACAAACATCTCCCTATATTTAATTATTAAATAATGATAGCTGAGAATGTCACACGATTGCTTTAAGAAATTTGACAGAATTCAAATTACAAAATTGTCTCCTGCTACTTTAGTAAGCTGTCTCCGTGCATTAGTGCAGGCGTTTGTTAACTGGTTCATCCCATACGTATTATAGATTAAAAAGCATTCATAAACAAGGGGAAAAAAATTAGACTGTATATGGTGGCTCAGCTCCTCTTCATCGTGACATCATTGGAATATAGTGACATCTTTCATGTGATACCTTGTAACATCGTCCTAATGTTTGGATACTTCATCGTTTGTGTTTTGAATTCATTATCAGAAACACGCAAAAGATCATGTCAGTATCCTAAATTATCCAGGACTTTACATCAGTTACTATGTCCACTTCAACAACATTAGATCTTATTTTATGTAATAACAGAAAATAGTGTCAGTCTTGGACAATGCCCACAGGCATTAGTTACTATTGTCTTACAATCTGCACCAGAAATATTGTGACAGGGAAGACAAGGAAATACAACGCAGTAACAACCATGACTATGAAGAACTTCAATATAGAAGGATTTGTTACAAAATTGTTACATACTACTTAGGAAGATCTCTTTAGTTTTGAGGATGCTATCGCATCGCTGATATAAATAGGAGATGTGCTTGCAACAATTCTCGGTCAGATTGCGCCAGTTAAAATAGTTCGATTAAAACAACAAACAGCACCATGAATGATTACTGAAGGATAGGGAAAAAATTAAATATAGGAATCAGTTATTGAAATTCTGTTAGAAAGATAAAAGCATTGCTGTTGTGTATCGATTTTCTTGAAAAGTTAGAAATCAAGTGCAGAGAGATGTCAGAAAGGTAAAATCTAATTATTGGTGTAACAAAGTTGAAGAGAATAAAACAACCCAAAGAAAATATGGCAACAGCTAAAGTCTCATTGTTACAGTTCTGAACCAAGAGATGATGCTAATATTACAATGACTAACACGTGCCAAAGTCCCCATGATAATGTAAATCATTTTAGTTTCTTCACTCATGTAGCATGTACTGTTATGGAGAAATTGTCATAATTTCCAAATGCATTTACAACAGATTCAACATTTTTAAGGTCGTTTTACATGGTAAGAAATGTTCATATAAATAACATACTCAATCATAAGCCTGTAAGTGATGGTTTTGTTTAAAAATAATTCAGTAACCTCAACCTATGTAAACATACAGGCTTTGATAATATCAAATCAAGATGCTTTAAACTTTGGTGCCATTGTTTTGGTGATTCCATTTGTATTGATAACCTATATGTATCAAGCGATAATGTGCCAGATGAACTGAAATTAGCTAGACGTTGACGGTTCTACATAAAAGATGGAAAGGCTGATAAAAATAGTTACAGGAGTGTTAGTATACTAAGTATTGTGTATTCAAGAAAGACTAAAGAAGTCTATGCTCCATCTGCAAACATTTAACTAAGAATGACTTACTTTATAATTTCATTCAACATTTAGGAGGGTGTATTCAGCTGATACATGTTTGACACAAAGTTTTGGTCATATTAAGGTACAGACATCACAAGGTTTCTATACTTGCATAATCATATTTGACTTACAAATTTCTGGAAAACTGGATCATGATAGTGTATGTACAAAATTGCCAGGATTAGGAGTTACATCAAATTGTCATTGTTAACCTAATCCAAACTTTGCCAACATCATGTGGTGTACGTCAGGATAGTAAGTTAAGAGCTCTTCTTTCATGCTATGTGAATGATATGGTAACAAACACTGGCTCTGACGGTAAGTTCATATTGTATGCAGATGATTCTATCATGCTTTCACATCTGGATCCTGATTACATTTATAAACGCTTGCAAAAGAACCAAAATTATGCAATCTTTGACTCACTGATAATAGCCTCATATTTGGGTAGGGCAGAATGCGTTCGTTTTGGCTTGAAGCATAAAGTGAAAAAACAAGAATTCAAAATAGATTGTAACAGCCACATAATCAATTCTCAAAAGTGTGATTATTCAATATTTATGTCTTTACAGAGATATCGTACTCTCAGGGTATTATTATTGTTATTATTATTATTATTATTATTATTATTATTATTATATACCTTCTTCTTCACCACTGCAAATATTCCAAGAATCTAACTTTTTTTCATTTACATATATTGCAAAATCTCTGCATTCTCTTCTAAAGCCAATGTAGAAAAAATAATTCAAGTTCTTCGTGATCTACAGCTATCCATCTTTGCTGATGGCATATAACTGAGTGAAGAAGGAACCCTTTTAATGTTGGTATCAAAAGGTCAAAGATCAAGGTCACTGGGAGAAAAAAATAAGTGGTTTCTGCACAAAAAGTTTAGTTCTATACCTTCTACAGTTGAAGAGACCTAATGATTGTGGTGACAGAATTCGGGGTCATTATGGCACAAAAAAAAGAAATATTTTTGCAGAAAACTTTTTATTCTAGAGCACATTCCTCAACAAAACTTTGTGAATGGCTTGCATTTACCAACAATACCCATGGCCTTGAAATTTAACACAAATTTAACATCATGGATGAATTTTTGTATTAATCTTCACCTGATATTACAGATTAAATCAATGAAATTAAATAATAATTTTGAATGTTGTCAGTGGACATGGCTCCATGATTGTTATGAATATGGAAAATTAAAGTGAATGGAATGAGAGACAAAACACCTATTAAGAAAGCAATAAGGTAATTGGCTATTCTACATGCTTCATTTCCAGATAACTCCTAATTAAATGCCAAAATTTGAACCTGACAGTGGAATTTATAATGTTTCACATCATTGTCATAATGAACACTGAATCTGTCCTGCCCGTCTAACTCTAGTGCATTGTTCTGTGTATATAGAGAGATTGAGACAACAACATGTAAGAGACAAGGTTGTTGTAGTAGCTGTACTCAGATAATATGCATATTTTAGGTACATGTACACATTATATTTACATATTTTGGGTACATGTACACATTATATTTATAGGCAATATAATGCTATAGCTGACCTTTAGAATAATTTTGATTTTCATGAGATTCATTATAGCGCCTGAATAAAAATTATTCTTGCTTGAATTTTTTTAATAAATCATATGTTTGTTTTTGCTGGGGTTTTCTTTTATTGCATTTTGTGTCCTTATTATAACATTTTTTTTTTCGTTTTATCTCTGGACAGCAATTGAATAGGTAGAAGCTATCTAAGGGCCATCTCCACTACACAACTTGACAAATGACCCAACTCAATGTTTCTGCATTGGACTGCTTGACAAGGGTCTCACCCAGCCCATTAATTCTAATGTAGACTGCATGACATGGGCCTCACCCATCCCAGTATTTCTACAGAGGACTGCCCAAAAATTAATCAATTTGACTAAAGACTTTGTTTTTGTTTTTCCTGTTCTGTGTAAATCGAAAACTGCATGGTAGCTTGCAGTGTCAGGTTCAGTAATGATACTTCAGATTATAAGGTTTGATAATTCCTAAAGTCTATCCTTGGTTCATGCAAATTCATCTCCAATATTTTTTCTATTATTGGCTGCAGTCACATTCTGTGGCCTCGTTGTCCAAGATAGGAAATTTTCATTTTTTAAAAAAGATTTTTCTTGCACACCACTTGAATGACATTATTCACTCAACTCAACCATACACTCTGCCTCTGTGTGTTCTTGGGAAAGGCACCTAGCTGCAATTATCAGGCATGATCTAGTTAATAATGTGTTGAAAAGCCATCAAAACAGTGTGAAATGAAATTGACTTGAAATTTTCAGCTTTTGTGTATACACCCTGATGCAAACAGAAATTAAATTCTTATTGAAGTCTCTAGCTGTTCTCCTACCTGGGTAATCTCTTTTTACTTCATCATACAAGTACAAAGTATTGATTGATATGTACACTCTGAAGATGTAGCTATTTTTCTCATGCCAATCTATACCTCTCTTCCTCTTCTAATTTCCAGGATAATGTTCCATCACAAATGGGGGACAATGAACACTTCATTTTGGCACCTTTTTCAACTTGTTGTATCTTATTGAACACGTCCTCCCACATCTACAATAAAAAGATATTCATCCATTACATACATTTTCCTACAGATTTCGTACTTGATATACATGTACTTCATATGTCCTTAATAAAGAGATATTAATCCATTGCATACAGTTATCCTTAATAAAAAGATATTCATCTATTACTTACAGTTATCCTACAGTTTTAATACATGATGTACATGTACTTCATTTGTTCATAATAAAAATATATTCATTCAATACATACATGTATCCTATACTTTTCATACTTGATATACATGTACTTCAGTTGTCCATAACAAAAAAGATTATCATCCATTACATACAGGACAGTAACATCTGACTGTCCTTTTTCCATAGTATACTCGGGAAAAGGATGGAATACCATGGAAAAACATGAAAAACAGTGGAAAAATAAAATATGTTGCAGACTTTATCATGGAAACCCTGGACATTGTCCATGGAAACGGCTGGAAATGCCTGGAAAACTAAGGACAAAATGGACTTAGAAATGTTTCAGCATGGAAACCCCTGGAAAAGCATGGACAGTTTGGAAACCCTGGAAAAGAACTTAATCAATTTTCAAGATCCTGTGAGCCAAGGGAAAACTAACCAAATTTTCAGATGTGCAGAGTTTGGACTTTGGTTCCAATTGGACACATGATAAATTTGTTATAAGTTGGATTTTCTCACATGTGTGTTCCACTTGAGCAATTTGGACTTATATATTCTGTGCAAATGTTGGATATTTGGCATGACATTAAGACTAATGTCAAATAGAGATTTTGCTGGAATACAATATTACTCAAGGACAAGATTATAATGTTTAAATGCAAAGTGTATTCAATGTATCTTAAACAGTGGTATAAAAAAAACTGAATTTGCAAACAATTTTAAGTAGCAAATGTACAAGAACAATTTTATATTAACGATGCCCTCAATTAAATTAATGAAGATTATTTTTTATTTCCAATAATTCTATTTTGTTACATTTAATATTACCAGATTTATACATTTCTGAAGGTGGTAAATATCAAAACTTTTAATAATAATAATAATAATAATAATAATAATACAATAGATATTCATAGATTTATGATAAGTAAATACATATGAATTTATTTCCTGTATTAAACATTTCCATACATGCTTCACATAATTTTCAAGAACAACACGAGGTCGAAACACCTAGGTAACAAATATATCCATATCATTAATTAGTAAACAATAATAGCTAAAAAAAAGTCACACCATAGCCTTTTAGTTAGGAACTTTGACACTTGCCAATTTACAAAACTATCCCCTGCCACCATAGTATTGTGTACTGAAGTGGAATTTAAATTGAAATATTAGTTGTATGTTACTTGTTGATACTTACAAAGCCACATTCATCTGTCTAAACAAGGCTTTTTTCATTTTAATAAGAGTAAACCTAACATGAACTGTATTTCAACAGATTTCCTTTACATTTACCTTGGTTATATAATATGTTTCACTATAGGTATCTAAACCGTAAATAGGAATCCACAAGCTCCAGTGTGCCATTGTAATAGTAGAAGGCTGGTATGATCAAAACAACCAAACTACCTGTGTAACAATATAAGGTTGATATGACCTAAACAACCAAACTACCAGTGTAACAGTACAAGGTTGGTATGATCAAAACAACCAGGCTGCCGGTGTAACAGTACAAGGCTGGTATGATCAAAACAATCAAATTACCATTGCAACAGTACAAGGTTGGTATGATCAAAACAACCAGGCAACCAGTGTAACAGTACAGGGCTGGTATGATCTAAACAACCAAACTACCAGTGTAACAGTACAAGGTTGGTATGATCAAAACAACCAAACTGCCAGTGTAACAGTACAAGGTTGGTATGATCTAAACAACCAAACTACCAGTGTAACAATATAAGGTTGATATGACCTAAACAACCAAACTACCAGTGTAACAGTACAAGGTTGGTATGATCAAAACAACCAGGCTGCCGGTGTAACAGTACAAGGCTGGTATGATCAAAACAATCAAATTACCATTGCAACAGTACAAGGTTGGTATGATCAAAACAACCAGGCAACCAGTGTAACAGTACAGAGCTGGTATGATCTAAACAACCAAATTACCAGTGTAACAGTACAAGGTTGGTATGATCAAAACAACCACACTATCAGTGTACTAGTATGAGGCTGGTATGATCTAAACAACCCAACTACGAGTGTAACAGTACCAGGGTGGTGTGATCAAAACAAGGCATGCAGAATATAAGACTTACGATCACAAAAGGTAGAGATTTTGCTCAAAGTATTCATAATGATAATATGCTTATTTTAAGAAACCTTACTATCATAGTCTAATGGGAATGAAATTGTTCTCACTGTCTATGGAAGGTAGTTCCAAATTGACTTGGAAAAAGCTGGTTTTTTTCTGTCTAGAAATTGTTCATTGTCTAAATTTAAATGAGTGGAAACCTGTTTATGATTGTCTTAGATAGGCCCGGAATGCCATAGATAGGCCATGCTTGTCTTAGATAGGTCCCGATTGTCTTAGTTTCGTCCCGATTGTGTTAGATGGGTCATGAATGTGTTAGATATGCCATGATTGTCTTAGATAGGCCCTGATTACCTTAGATAGGCACTGATTGTCTTAGGTTGTGATTGTCGGAGATAACCCTGATTATCTTAGATAGGCTCTGATTGTCTTAAATAGACCCTGATTATCTTAGATAGGCCCAAATTGTCTTAGATAGGCCCTGATTGTCTTAGATAGGCTCTGAATATCTTAGATGAGCCCTAATTATCTTTTATCAGCCCTAATTATCTTAGATAGGCCCTAATTATCTTAGACAGGCCCTTAGTATTTAAGATAGGCCCTGATTATCTTAGATAGGCCCTAATTGTCTTAGACAGGCCCTAATTGTATTTAATAGGCCCTGAGTCTTTTAGATAGGCCCTGAATATCTTAGATAGGCCGTAATTGTCTTAGATAGTCATTGACTGTGTTAGATAGACTCTGAGTATCTTAGATAGGCTCAAATTGTCTTAGATAGGCCCAAGTTGCCTTAGATGGGCCATGCTTGTCTTAGATAAGTCAGAGTGAGCTCTGTATCGACAAGATTGTTAATTATCATTTTATCTCTGTCTTTGAAATACACAATGCTGGCTTCAAATAATTCATTATGCCTTTAGAACTTACTGGTGTTAAATTAAACCATAAAATAAAGGTTTTTGTTAAAACATTCATACTATAAAAGCCAGTATCGTAATTTACCATTTGACTTCATACAAATTGAACAAGAGTTTTAGACAAAATCGTAGGAAGAGGCTGGGGTTTTTTCTATAAAGACCATTACTACATTTTACAAATGTATATGAATACAGTATTCTCTCATTGTAAAGTTGACCTTGGAAGTCATATAGTATATTGCCTTATGGTCAAACCGTCTTATAATGAAGTATATGATTCAGTACTCATTATAATGCTGTCCTTGGAAGCCATAGAATATACTAAGTTATACTTAATTTGCCTTATAATAAAGTACACAATGCAGTTTACTTCCTCATTGTAATGTTGTCCATAGGAGGTATCGAATATACTGCCTTATAGTGTCATCATCTTATAATGACGTATATACTAACATATAGTTTAATACCCTTTACATACATTGCGTGCAGTTAAGTATTTTTTTATGTCAACATGCTAACATATCATTTTAGGTGAATTTGATTGAATCAAATAAGCTGAGTAAATATGGTATCCTAAGGGCTTAAATAATGTCATATGAGTCACATATTAGAAAAGAATGATTTAGCAAATACAAATTTATTTACAAAATGTGATTTAAACAGTTTGACTTAAATGAGGCTGTAAAGCCAGAAGAAAGATTTAACTGACCATATCATTTTAGATACTAATGTTCTGGTTAGTGAAACTGAATACTCTTCATTAATGAATTAGATAGTACATATTGAGATTGTATGCTGTATATGTATCGTCATTATTTACTGCTCAGAGAGTTTATCACTTCTGCAATTATCAAAACCTTGTAAAAATATGACAAAGTAAAATAAATTTAATTAGTTATGCAAGATTAAATAGACGGAACGAGGCAAGTGGTTGTGACCAATGGGACATAACTCCTGTTGCACTCTAAGTTTGAGACCACTTAAATTGCTGATACAATTTTTGGAGGAAAAAAATGAATTTGCTGATGCACTTAAGCTGTCTCAAATTTCTTGTGCACCCTTGGACACGGAAAAATGACTTGGTTTTGGATGACATTTAACTGGGATATGAAATTGATGTTGACAAGAATTGGTATTCCAAGGAACCTTTGTAGTCTACAAAAATCTGTTGTTTTTTTCTTATGCAATTAAAATAAGATTGCATTTGTGTTCTTTTACAATTAAAAAAAAAACAAATTTTAATCATTAGAAAAAATTACATTTGAGACCTTTTCATATTTGTGATATGATATTTTGGAAATAATACAAAATATGTTTCACTTGTTTGCAAACTGTAATCTAGCATCACTTGACATTCTGAATCTTATGTTCAGCTGTTGTCACAGAATTAAAAGGAAACAACTTGATCACTTAAGTTGCATGGATTTACATAAAATGTATACCTTTACTTAGATTTATTAGAAACAATAATATCTAGACATGCAATTAAATATAAATAATAATATTCATGGAATTTAAAAGGTAAAGATTAAACTTTCTTTACTAGTTTCTGTTCCTCAAAGCACAAACCAAAAGGTAGTTTAATAATTGTAAGCAATCTCCATTCATCCATTAGCACAAGTTTGTTATCACTAATCCACCTAAACTATTTGGAGGATTGCTATAAACCTTTACACACACAAGAATTCATCCCATGGTCTAGTTGGTCCTAATGGTGTTGCTTGGATATCCAGTACTGTTACCACAGTGGCCATCTTGAAAGTCTTACTTCTACTCGTCAAAAACGGGTGTTTTTCTACTAGAACTACTTGGATGATTGGCATGAAACTTGACACACACACTCATTCCATTGTCTTCTGTTGCCAAATGATATTGATGCCGCTCGAATGTCAAATATGGCCACCACAGCGGGAATCTTAAAAATCTTGTTAAAGTTGATAGTCCTACTGAATGGATGGTCATATCAACATGGGGTTTTCACTAAAACCTTGTCCTAAACTACACAGAGAATTGTCATGAAACCTTACACACACATTCATCATACAGTCTTGTTGGTCCTACATAAACATAGTGCCACTCAAACATCCATTATGGCTGCCAAAATCGCCACATTGAAAATATTGTTATTATTAGTTCTCCTGAATAGATGGTTATACCATAATGGAAGTTTTACTAAAAGGCCTCTTGTGCTGTTTAGTTAGTCTAAATGAAAACTGGGCTAATCTAATCTTCAATATTGCCACCACAGTGGCCATTTTGAAAATCTTGTATCACTACTCCTTATTGACATAGGGGTTTGACCAGAAGACTTTTTTGATGTCTAGCTGGTTATAGTAGAATCAGGTACTGATCTGTTGGACAATTAGTCACCATGGTGGACAGCTAGAGAATTATACAGCCACGCAGGGTCATTGCAATAAAAGACTTCAGTGTCAAGCTGGTCCTAATGAAAATGGCGATATTCTGATGTCCAGTATGTTCACCTTATTAGCCATCTTGAAAATCTTATAACTGTTAATCCTCTTGAATCAAAAGTAATACTCTCATGGGGTTTTAATCAGAAGTAATACTAACATGGGGTTTTAATCAGAAGCAATACTATCATGGGGTTTTAATCAGAAGTAATACTATCATGGGGTTTTAATCAGAAGACTTCTTTTGATGTCAAGTTGTTCTCAGAGGAAAATGGTGTAGATCTAATATCCACAGTGGTCATCTTGACCATCATCACTACTACTCCTGAATAGATCATTGTATCAAAATTCAGTATGCCTGCCACAGTGGCCATCTTGAAACACTTATTGTTATTATTTCTGTTGAATTAATGGTCAAATCAATATCAGATTTTCACTAACAGGTTCATTTTAATGTCTACCTGGTCATGACTGAAAATGAGAATGATCCAGCTTCCGATATGACTGCGACAATGGCCACCTTAAAAATCTTGTTATCACTAGTTCTTCATGGATGGTTGGTGATATCAACATTGTACTTCCAACAATACGTTTCTTAGTCGTACTAAACAGAAATGGTGTAAATCTGATAATGAATATAGCCACTATCGCATCCATCTTGAAAATCCTGTTATCAGAACATAAATACATATCAACATTGGGTTTCCACCAGAAGACTTTATATTATGCCTTGTTGGTCCTAAATAAAAACTATGCAACTTTTATATCCAACATGTTCACAGGGCCGACAAGGGGGGGGGGGGCAACCGGGTATATATCCCCGGGGCCTGGGTCCATAAGGCAGTCCGGGACGAACAACACTTTTTAATTTTATAAAAGAAAAATTTTGTTTGAACAAGAACTAGGAGAGGCCCGGGTGTGTCTTACCCCAGGGCCTGTGATCGCTCTCTACGGCCCTGTATGTTCACCAAGGCAACTAATTTGAAAATCTTATCATTGCAGAAAATCAAAGATGATTTCAACACTCAACTGTTAATGAAAGACATGGTCATAAATTATTTTAGCCAGTTGAGTGTCGGTGCCTTCAAGGTACTCTTGTAAAGATATGTCAGACATACTCTGGTATAATCATACATATCTTTACAGTCATCAGAGTTATCATTATCATGATCAACATCAGCATCATCTTTAGTGAATAAGGCAAATATCATTCATAAGTGTCATTTTTCTTTTCTTTTTATTACATTTGAAATAACTTCATTCAGTTAATGTATATAACTAGCTTATAAGTCAAGTCCAACTGCAAACTACACAGACTATGATCTGTAGGCACATTATGTGCATAATATGATGGAACAACTGGGTCTATGCAGTTTAATTAGGAGTCATCAGCAGAACAGACAACATAGACCAAAATTTGATGGTGCCTTATGCAATGTTTATGTTATGTTGTATTGTGTATTATTGTGTTCGTGATTAAATGTTTTCCATGTTTAAAAATAAGGTAGCACACGGCTAGGCTGTGCTCCAAGTTTCACTGGTATTAGCGGATAGGCATTAGCAAGAACGATTTTGGTTATGATATAAGGTGCTGTATCCTGTCTGCAGCTGACTAGATCTATTTAAATCTGTGTGTGTGTGAGAGAGAGAGAGAGAGAGAGAGAGAGAGAGAGAGAGGGGGGGGTCAGAATGATACTGTTTATTTTCTCAGTTTAAATGCGTCTTTTCAATCAAAACAAACTTCAGACGCATCCCTGCCAGAAATGGAACTACCCTGATATGATCGAGCACTATAGGTTATCTCATCACGACACTCAAAACTAAAAGTTGGTGTTATAAGCTATTTCGAATGTTTTGCCCTCTCATGATGCTCTCTGTAAACAAAACTGGCTCTCATATCGGCACAACAGCTATCAGTCTAGTGCACTGTACCTACGCATCCTACCAATATTAATCAATGCTGGTATTGCTTTAAATCCAGTGCTCCGAAGAGAAAAGTACAAATGTCCCTGTGCAGCATGTTGGAAACTAGTTAGAGCATATCAGCACGGTATTTAATGTACTATTATAATTTGTTGGCACCGTGCATGCACTAGTTTTTCTCGAAAAGAATAGTGTAAACTAGCAGCTCAGACTGCTTATAGTTTTGCCAGAAAATGCAATAATTCCTGTTATTATACTTCTGGAGCAAATGAATAGACATCACACCTACCCCACACAAAATGAAGCTACCGACCCAATGTCAACCTTTTCCAACCTATTACGGCAATTCGACAAAAACATCCCAAAAGTTTTTTTTTTCTAATTGCATATCTCAGTATACTCAATATAAACAACATGCGTTATAAATTTGGTGATATTTCAGAAATCTTGATCTTGAAAACGGTAGATTGCTTGGGTGTCACTATAACAAAGACGGATTCATCATGCCCCGACGTCCGGTTTACTGCTTCAGCCCCTGGCTACCGTATGTTTAAAAAAACCTATCGCACAGGATGATGGTATACTTATTTTTGTTCCAACAGATATGTCAGCCGGAAGAAAGAAGGACCTAGAACCAGAGCGTATTGAATACATATGTACAGAAATGACACCTCAGAAACATAAATAACTCTCAACCAGCGGTTATAAACCCTCAAACATGCTAGACACTGTTTTCACTAAGGAATGTACTTCCTTATGAGATAACATTATTATCTATAATGATAATTTCATGTTGCTAGGAGACGTAACTTTTGACCTTTTTAGAACATAACAAATGTCAATCCCTTATCTATATTTTAGATATTTTTAGGATTATAAACATAATCTCTGCACAAACCTGTTTCAAAAGTCAGGGCAAACCCTCGCATTTATGTATTATCCTAGGGAACAACTAAAAGCAAGTATTTATGTAATTCTGTAAATGTTAACACTAGTGTTATTGACTTTCATAATATGATTTTAACAATGATCGATGGAATAGTACCATCAACAACCCTAAGCAAATTTACATACCGCAATTGTAAGGGCTTTACCAAGAAAACTTCAGTTCTGACGTACGGTCTACACCTTTTCATGTAGCTTATATATTTAATTATCCCGATGTTGTCTAATGGATATCTGAATTATTACTTGCTAATGCGATCGAGGATCATGCTCCACTTAAACAAAAAAGACGAAAATGGCAGTCAGTTCCGTTCACCAATGGCAGCCTTAGAAAAACAATACACGGGAAAGCTTGGCACCAGTTTCATTTAGTACAACCAAGACATCATAAGAATTCTTCTTTTGGAAAGTCCGTGTTGATGTGACGTTCCGTTTTGGACGAGCAACGATAACAACATTTTACAGATATATGTTTTTATAGCCATATTATATAGGTACTATTTCATTGAGTACAAGAGGCTCCTGGCGGCCGTGTAGTCTAAAACGCTCGCCTTTACTGGTCAATTCGAGTCTTTGGCTCAGCTAATGTGGGAGTGCGAGAAAGCTTGCCTGTTCCTTTCCGTGGGTCAGTGTGATATAACTAAAATTGTATGAGCTACGTTAAAAATCCAGAACAAACACACAAACTATTGTTTTGCTTCTGAAAACGATATCGTGATATTACATATGGAGTCTGAGTCTCAGAGTGTTTATACAATGTAAAACACCGCATGTATAAATGTTTTATATATTGAAATATGCTGAAACGTATTCATATACAGTCACAAGCTTAAGATTAGCGGCAAAACAGAAATATGTTTGTTTGCCGCATTTGATTGGTTGGTTAATTCAGCTTGCTAAATCCGATTTGCCATGTGCTGTCACGTGGGTAGAAGCCGTAGGTTTTATAGGGATGGCTGAAAAGTGTTGACAGATAACTGGTATGCAGTCATATTGAAAATGTCAGGCAAAATTTCTTCGAAAAACATCTCTCCGGCGTATTATCATCAACAGTGCGTTTTTAAGCCCATAAACCTTTTAGATAATGAAATTTTGATAAGTATTCAAGTAAATAAAGATAAAGTCGTCCTTTATATAATTATAATAATAATAAAGATTATTAGACTGGAAATGTAATAATAATACTTATGATTGTTTGGACATTCATCCCTTACTTATGTCAAAAGTTAGTAATTAAACAATATTTGGATAATTTGAATGTGAGTATTTTTAATTGTGTAGATTCAAACATTTTTGTAATTATGTAAGTCCTATATATACAAGAAAATTCATCCCCCAAATTTTCTTGCAGATATATTCCACCACATTAGTAACGTGTGTTAAAGCACGTGAAAATCGAATCTTCTTCATTATATATTAGGGACATTGTATGATTTTCAACTATTATTTCACTTTTGCAAACATCGAAAATATTACTTTGTTCTCAAACATATTTATGAAATGAATTCTTCACAAACCATAGAAAATAACTTCAGCCTCTTTAATCATTATACAAGAGTGCAGGAAAAGAGTGTTTCCTTACCGAATCCACATGTGTATTTTTTAATCAAAGGAATATTTGAATTATGACATCTCTGCACCCCTAATATACACAAACATATACACAACATGATGTTTAAAGTCTCTCTCCTAATACTGAAAACATCTTTCTTGTGTATTATCATTAATAGTGAATCTATAAGCCCATACAACTTTTAGATAAGTATTCAAGTAAGTAAATATGAAGTCTTCCTTTAAATAATAATAATATTTTTATTATTATTATTAAAGATCATTAGACTGGAAATGTAAGAATAATAATTATTATTGTTTGAACATTATACCGAACATATGTCAAAAGCTAGTAATTAAACAATATTTAGATCATTTGAATTTCAGTATTTTTAATTGTGTTGATGCAAACATGTTGGTAATTATGCAAGTTCTATATATAAGGAAATGCATTTTCCACATTCTCTTGCACTTATCTTCCACCACATTGGTAACTTATGTCAAAACACAAGAAAGCAAGTCTTCTTCATTATCTATTAGGCACATTTTATAAGTTTGAACTATAATATCTCTTTTGCAAACTGCAAAAAAAAAATTATTTTCTTCTCAAACATATTAATGAAATGAATTCTTCACAAACTATATAAAATAACTTCAGACACTTTTGTCACTATACAAGTGTGCAGGAAAAGAGTGTCTCCTTATTGAAGTCATATGTGTATGTTTAAAAAAAAATGTATTAGTATTGTGACATCTTTGCACCTCCTATAGTTACATGGCATTCAATGTCTCTTTCCGAATGCTGAAAACCCACCCCCAATTGCATTCATTGGAAGAATATATTTCATTAACTGACTTATCAGAAAGGGTGTACTTTGTTTCAGTCTGAATTTGACAGTGACGTTGCTCCAAAAATTATATGTTGCGGGTAATGTAGATTTTCTCCATTTTATTCCTTTAGTTATTATTAAGACATAGACCACGTGGTGCTTAAATATTGTAAGCGCTGACACATAGACTCTTTTCACTTAGTGTGCGGGGCTGGTGTTGGGATAACAATACTAGATTAAAGAACCTGGGTCAATAATTCAATTGTACGATTTAGCGAAGTCTAGTGACAGGGAGAATGGTTTTGATACTTACACAGTTTTATGATTTAGGACTATAGGTTGTGTGAAGGTACGGGAATTCCATATAATTTCACATGATTAACACAGAGTTGAAAAATCTTCCGTTTAACTTGTTCACTTGAAAACCTCTTGTAGTTTTTAAAACTTGGGTTTTCTTCTTGCATTTGTTCAAATTATCCTTTAAAATGTCCCCCAAAACCTTCAAAATAACAGAGATTAAAAAATGTTCACCTAAATAAAATGTATCACTTTCTATATTAAGAATTTTTTATTTTTAACCCCAGATAATGAAAACCTAAATTATGGAATAAAACTGGGTATTCAAATGATACAAGATATATGTAATTACCATATGGAAGAACGTCAGTTTCCTGTAGTGGTGCTATAATTAGTTACTTTTTTATTTTAGCTTTGTACCAATTTATTTTGTGATGAACAAAATAACATGCAGAGAAAGTTCAATATCTGTAGGAAACAAGAAGTCCTCTGTTACCGAATGAAGCACATTTCAGCTCGTTTATCTGGCATGTCTGGCAAGACTTTTGTTGTTGGATGTATATAATGAAGAAACACATTATAAAGTATCTCATATTGTCTATCAGCCATGCCGTACAAACATTTGTGTTCTGGAATGATGAATTATCATCTAGTCTTTCATTAAAAGACACACCTATATAACTGGTCCCTTTTTATGAAGCAGGTATATTATGAATACAATTTCATCATTTAATAGCATGAAGTTGTAAAATTATTTATAAAGAAAAAAAACAATGCCTCAGTGTAATGCTATTTCATCTACAATGTGGTCCAACTTTATGCCTGATTACCTCACTCAATCAGTATGATACTTCATGTTGAGTCAACCTTCCAATAAACATTTTACTCGGGCAGTGTTTTGCTCAGAAGGTGTATGCATATTCAGAAGAACGAATAAATGTCATCAAAACAGCCACCAGTCAAAATAAATCATAGACCTATTTACCAATATTGATCAAAATCCTTTCAAATATACAGTCTCTATCGTGGTTAAAAAGCCAGTCAGATGGAAGATAGCCTCCCTAATATATACAGTTGTCGCTAATAATAAAAATGAAAATCGTCCAACATCTTGATGATATCGGCCTATTTACTAAGTTTGATTAAAATCTGGACGGAATACAGTCTCTCAAACGTTAGGAACCTCTGCCAATCATAAACAATATGATCTTATTAATATGCATAGATCTTACTAAACTACTATGCAGAATATGATAGTGATATAAAGATATTTACAAATTTTAATAAAAAGAAACATGGTCAGAAATAGAGTAGCAAAAATGTTGAAAAGCTCAGACAATCAGATGCAAAATCACCTCATTGATATTTATGGCCCTAGTTTATGATCCTACTCGTGGAAGATTTTGATGACTGAAGTCTATTTACTAAGTTTGATTAAATTTGCTGAGAAAAATAATCTTTAGGGCGAGGCAACCTCATCGAAGCGCATGCAAGATTACTTCTGCAATATCCGTGGATCATGTTCATTATCGAACTCATCTGCAATCTTAATCATTCTAGCCTGTATTCGACGTTTAAGCAAATATCAAATGAAATATGTTATTTCCAGTGTGATAACAAGCTCAGCCAATGAGATGCAAGATTACATCATTAGTATGCATTGGCTTAGTTCATTACGCAATTCATCGAAAATATTGAGCATGTAAGGATATATTTAAAGTTTGATCAAAATCAGATCATAAATTTCACCCTCAGGATGATAACAAGCTAAGTCAGTCAGATGCAGTATTTTCTCATTCATGTCCTTGGATTTCATTCATTATCCGACTTGTCTGAGATTATGATGATACAGTAGAACATACTTTTTTAAACACCCATTTTGCCAAACCATCACGGTTTCATTAGATATGTGGGCTCTTACGACAGGTTATAACAATATATATAGTCAATCCAACTGTGCATTGAAAATCCGGTCTCTCATGACAGGTGGTATAAGATAGCAATGATCTTTTAAGAAACGTTTGACGGAACAAGCCCGTATTCCACATTTAATCGAAATCGGATCAGAAATTTGGAGTACAACGGCAGTTGATAACGGAGAAGAGGATAACACATGACAGACACATGGCCTTATGGCCAGGTGACCTATTTATAAAGAACAAACTCAACAAATAATTTATTTCCATAGAATTTAAAGTGAAAATAAAGAAATAAAGAACATACGGTATTGAGAATTAAATCCCAAAAATAATCCTACAATTAATATAATATATAATAATAAAAGGTCTGAATAAATTTTAGTAGAAGTCCAATTTAAGTTCGACGCTGATGCGTCTGTGATAGCTGGTAAAGTTTTGATGTGCCAACAGTGTTTTATTGAATCACAATAATACAATCCGAGAATATATCCTTTGGTTTGTATTTCACTATAAATCCAAAACTCTGCAAACGAACCTTGGTGTGTTTTCTGATGAAAGGGTTATGAAAAGATGTTTAATTAGCCTAAACACTTTCAACTCTCGTTGATTCTTTGTCGAAGATAATTACAAAAGAGACAAACAGAACAAGCTGTAAACACAAATAAGAGTGTTGAAAGATCTAATATTTTCAACCAATGGTTCCATTAGACACAGTAATTTAAATCTTTATAAATTTAACATATGATTTGGTACACAAATTATAACATATTTTTTGTCTTTCAGGTTCACAATATTTCCTGAAGAAATAATAATTAACTTTAAATAGACTAAACACTTTCAACTACCAAATTTGTCGAAGGCAGTTACAAAGAGAGAAACACAACAAAGTGTAAACACAAAACAAAGTGTTGAAAGATCTAATATTTTGAAGAAATAGTTCCTTTACATATTATGTAAATCTTTATAAATTCATAACATTCTTTGGTACAAAATGATAACAATTTTTGTCCTTCACTTTTACAATATTTCCTGAACAAATAATAATTAACTCACTCTGTTACTTACTATTTTTATTATTCAATGATAGTATAGTCATTGTTATACACAAAACACATTTTAAAGAATAAGTTTGATGCTAGTTCGAAAACTAATCACACCTTACCTTGTGAAGTTAAGATTATACAATGTCAATGAAGTTGGATTCCTTGAGCGAGTCTGTGTCACAAATATATTACACTTGTGTTATTAACTGAGACACATACTATTTGATGAGAACTGAGTCAACCCAATCGTTGAATAATTATTATATTATAAACATGCAACAGCCGTTTGGAACATGTTTTTTATTTGAGTATAATTTAAGCAAACATGCAAACCTAAAGGCATATCATTTAAATTCTGATTCAAGCCATGGACGCACACTTACATGGGAACTGTTTCTACATCAATAAGAAATAAAACCCTTTCATAGACTGAGTAGATATGAGCAATATATAGATCATAATTCTCTAAATCTGCATTCTTGCAGGTTTTAGACACTACATTGTCCATATTGTCCACCATGTAGAAAGCTGAAAGCAGCACTGATGATAGCAGCTATTTGCCATTTGGCAGCATTGTGTTGTTTCGTCAGTTTCATGGACTTGCAGAGAATATTATACGCACTCAGCAAGCTGCCCTCCTGCATCAGACAGTAAGCCAGTAGGTTAAGAGCGGTATCCTTAAAGTCAAGTTTCTCATATCGGATAACATATATCATATTGTCTAGAGCAACCTTCTTGTGTAACCTCTTGTTCTGCCAGTGATGACATTGGTATTCCAGGAAATATAGATAACATTTTGGGTCAACACTCACTACTTTTGGCAAGTTGTTTTCATCTGAATCGACTTCATTTGACCCTGCAGAACGGAAAATCTCTGGAATTAGTGCTTTAGGAGTGCAGTTTATCTCTGAATGATGATAGTGAACAGGAAAAGCAATGTATTGACTTATTAGCTGTGTTGTTGATAAGTTTTCACTTAATATTGCTTGAAGCGCGTGTTGACATGTTTTGGTCTGGTCAGTTATTTTGTAGCTGTAATTTCTATGTATTTCATTTAACACATCTTTGGATATGTCAAGATTGTCCTGGACCAAATAAAAAGCAGCCAGCTTCAATTTTCCAGATGTCACATCTGAGGAGGATCCCCAAAGAAGAATCTCATTTGCCATATCTAGCGCATGCTCGTCAGGCGTTTCATCAAAAAGACTTTCAGATGCAAGTTTTGAACCAATAGAAGAACAAAGAAATTTCCATAATATGGTGTTTACCTCTTGTCGTGGTTCTTGGCAGACGAACAGCCTATTTAATAAACGGGGCACAAAAATCCAATCATTTGTAACAGCATCTTCTATAGCATTTTGTAAATATGCAATCAGTACGTTAGCTGACATCAACAGAACTTGTGCGACATCTTCACCTTGTAATTCAAGTTCCGTGAGAGGAGTCTGACAAGCCCTCACCAGCTTCTCTCCGATGTTGTCACATGATATCCTAACCAGATATCTACCCTCCTGTCTCAGCAGATTGCTTAGAACACTGAGCAGCTGTCCAGGTATATGGCCGTACATTTTGCACTGGAACATGTTTTCTTCTGGAATAAAGTAATTGGGGCAGTTTTTACTTTCAATCCAGATGTACAACAGTCTTAAACACATCTCAACACATAGAAGAAGATTATCCGGTTGCCATATGGCTGCTGGTGTGTTTTCTATTATGTAAAACATACATGTTTTCAAATGATAGCTGCTCAATGCATCATCGCCTACAAGTGGTTTTATGAAACTTTTGTTTATCATTTTCAATAGAATATAGCACTTGTATTGTGTTGAATTCAATAGCCACATGAGAAGCTTCTCCCCATACGAAATGGATACTCGCCATTCCAGTTGTTGCTCTTGACTAAGTTTATGACCCACTGGAACTAGTAGTGCACCCGATTGCTGAATAAGAACAATCGTTTCTTGTGATGGCCAGTTGTGCCGTCTGTTCCTTGTTAACCATTGAGATGCCTGATTAGGCCAAGCATAGAGCTTCACTGCAAACACTTGGTCTATTGTCTGATTTGTTGATAAATAATGTGTATTAGCAGGACCATGGCACCTAAAAGCTTGATATTTTAGATCAATATTATCACTGAAGAGAACTGAGCGCCCGTATCTATCTAATTTGCAGCTACCACCAGAGCCATCATACACGGGAACTGGTAAGTCACAGCATACATGCTGCAATTTTATATATCCTGGCGGTGTGTTTTCGTCACTTACTACAAGGACGCTCCTATTATGAGGCACCCAGTTCTCAAGATCCTGCAAAGCTGGTAAGTCCAAACAAGAAACACGATCTATATCTGATTGTAAGCCAGGGGTCGTGGTCGCCTCCGCCTGACTCCCAAAATAATGACATGCAAAACCATGCCAAACAGACACCACCTCCTCTGATTGTATCCACATATTGATTCTCTTAAATCGAATATCCTCGCGCAGTCCTATTGTATCGAGAACTCCGTTCAGCCTGAGGGACACTTCTTTGTAGTATTCGGGAATGTTCGAAGTCATCTTTCAGGATCTTCTTTGTCAATGTCTAAAATTAAGATATGTACATTGCAAAATTATTACCTTGCCAAAGGTGTACATATATGAAATAGACTTAGTTCAGTTTTAAACATCTTTCTAATAAAATTCAAATTATTCTTTCTTAAAAAGGATATGTTCTAGTGTTGTGTTGTTAAGAATTGTGAATATAAAAATAGGACATAGCCATTAGTAACAACTGTGTTTATCTAAAATGATTGTCTATCTGATATACGTATTGTTTAGACCAACAAATAGGTCTCCGCATTCCGTCAGAATAATGCGCAGACCTACTTGTTGGTCTACGTATTTTTGTAGTTAGGAAAGTAAAATAGAATTTATATAATACCGTGTAAATTATTTCTAGACTATTTCGTTACAACAATTAACTGTTTCGAAATGTTTTTAACGGTTGGAGGGAGGAATAATATATTTCATTAAATCTGTCTGCTAGATACACCCTACGAAGAGGTCATGTTATCTAATATGTCTGACATGGGACGTAGTTTCCATGCTAATCTACTTCCGTATTTTCCTTTGTATAGCATGTAAATACCTTCAAGCCTCCAAAAGGAATAATAATAAGGAAGGAATAATATATTACATTAAATCTGTCTGCTAGATACACCCTACGAAGAGGTCATCTGTTATCCCCTAATATGTCTGACATAGGACGTAGTTTCCATGCTAATCTACTTTCGTTTCTCCTTTGAATAGAATGTAAATACCTTCAAACCTCCAAAATAATAAATATACCTTACCTTGGTGTCAGGTTACAAACTGTTGTACGTTAACTAATTAAACTGGTTGAAAATTTGTTGTCCTTCTGTAGAAAACTATGCATAGCTACCTAGTCAATTAATTAACCTACATTTCAACGATCAATTTAAATCTATTTGTATAGTATAACCTTGACATTGTGCATAGAGCAGTATATTACGGACCACATAGCCCTATCCCCAGGTAAGAAAACGGAATGGGTACAGCTACTAGGAAAACACGTAATAACTACAATTAAAAACTCTCTGGCTAATTAGTGCTAATGTGCATTAGGCATTTTAAGGAAATATTGGCATGCTGAAACATAATTTTATCTTTCCCACGCCCTCGCGATATTTAAAAATCTGTGACTCGAGACAGAAAGAGACAACTACATTTAAGATACAAGGTCGTTGCAGTAGATGTACTGGGCAAATTTGCATATATTAGGTACATGTACATATATTTGCATATTTTAAGTACATTTACACATTATAGTTGCACCTAACGTTGGAACTGGAGTTGGGGCTTGCTTGGAGTTTCCTTACGGAACAATTTTGATGATCTGATAATCATCATAGGGCCTAATAAATATCCTTCTCGCTACAGCTTGTTTTAAATTATGTGTTTGTTTTGTTTGGGTTTTCTTTTGATGCAGTTTTATATTTTATCCTTATTTTTCTTCATTTTGTCTCTGGACAGCAACTGAATGGGTAGGGGTTATCACGGGTCCTACTGCACTGGACAACTTGACAAAGTGTACACCCAGACCATTATTTCTATAATGGACTTTTGACAAAGGGCTCATTTAGCCCATCATTTCTACAGTGAACTGCACTATTTGTCCTTCAACAAAAACACCTGGAAAATAGTGTAGCACTGTGTGTACATGGCTATAAGAGATTTATTCTTAGACCCTACTTTCAGTTTGAATGTGGAAGCTGGAAAGCACTGCATACAGCTCTCCTAGATATCACCCTGGAGAAAAAAAAAATGAATATTTATCACATAAGGATTATGGAATAATATTATGAAAGCAATTTAATATCGCATCTGAAGTAAAAGACATTACACAAATAAAATTATTTTCCATTATCATGAATTTTATTTTAATACAGCATTAAAACCTGCATGGCACCTTCTCAAGCCTATGGCAGATTTCCGTTTTAATTTTTTTCGTTTTCTAACTTCATATTCCAAACTTTATCAGGCATAATTTTTATAGCTACAGTAGAATGTTTAATAAATTTTTCCTGAATCCGTATAAATTAATCCGTTTGACCAACGGGCCTTGTTCTTGTTTTTCCCGACCTGTATAAATCAAAAACTGCATGGTAGCTTGCTGTGTGAGGGTCAGTAGTGATAGCTCAAAGTTCAGAGTTTGATTTCGTTTCTAATTCCTGAAGTCCATCTTTGGTCCATGAACATTTATCTCCAGCATTTTTGTCATGATGTATTGGCTGTACAGTCACAATTTATGTCTTCTTTGAGGTATGAAATTTTTATTTCAGAAAAAGTTTTTTCTTGCACACCACTTGAATGATATCATTCACCCAGCCCAGCCCAGACCCTCTGCCTCTTTTTATTCTTGGGAAAGACACTTACCTACCATTATCTAGCACGATATAGTTCATAACGTGCTGAAAAACCATTAAAACAGAGTAGAATGAAATTTACTAGAGAGTCTCCGCATTTTTCTATATACACTGAAATGCGGTCTGAAATTATATTCTTCCTGAAGTCCCTACATGTTCTCCTAACCAGGCAATCATTTTGTACTTCATCATACAAGCTATAAAGTATTCATTGATATTGACAGACTGAATATGTAACTATTTTTCTCCATCCCAATCTACACCTCTCTTTCTCTTTTAATTTCCAGGGTAATGTTTAAGCACATTAAGGGGACACTGAATACTTTATTTTGGCATAATTTGCAACTGGTAGTATGTAGTTCATCACATTCTCCCACATTTACAATAAAGAGGTATTCCTGCATTACATAATATCCTACACTTTTCATGCCTCATAAGTTACATTTATCAATAAAAAAGTTATTCATACATTACATACAGTTATCCTACAGTTTTCTTATTTAATATACATGACAGAATATTATGTTCGTGAGTAGTTAATTCCGCAAAGATTGAATAGAGTTAAATGGATTCTGAATTAACTCCCTTTGACCACTGAATTAATTATATCACTGATTATAGCATTCTGTACTTAGTTTATCAAAAGTGGAATATAAAGTCGAAACGTTGGTTACATGTTACCTGTTGATATGTACAAAGCCATATGCATCTGTCTAAACAAGACTTTTTCAATTTAATAAGAGTAAAATTAATATGAACTATATTTCAGCTGATTTCCTTCATATTTACCAGTGTTATATAACATGGTTTATTATAGGTGTTTAAACCATAAATAGGAATCCTCGACCTCCAGTGTGCCATTGTCACAGTACAAGTCTAGTGTGATCAAAATAACCAGACTGCCAGTGTAACAGTACAAAGTCTGGTATGGTCAAAACAACCAAACTACCAGTGTAATCACAAAAGGTGATTGTCTTAGATAGGCCCTGTTTTCTGTTAGACAGGCTGTGATTCTCTTAGATAGACCCTGATTGTCTTAGATAGGCCGGAGTGAGCTCTGTATCAACCATGCAGCATATTGTAACAATGATCACTAAATCTCAGACTATTCTCAAAGTATTCATCATGTAATATGCTTATTTTAGGAAACCTTGCTATCATGGTCTATGAGAAATGAAATAATTGTTGCTGTAATTTGATTTGGAAAAAGAGCTGTATTTTTTCTGACTACTAACTGTTCATTGTCTAAACTAAGACTTATGATCACAAAATGTATTCATCACGTAGTATATTTTTTTTAGGAAACCGTACTATCATGGTCTATGTGCTCATGTTCTAGTTTAACATTTGGATTCTCCAGCCCTCTATTCATTGACCGATACTCCTAATTTTATTTGTAAATGAGTCTCTGTGTGATAAATGTGCCATTTACTGACACACGTAAGTGTTTTACCAATACCCTTAGGGCAATCAAATCGAAAGATGGACACCAAATTGTTCATGGTAATACCAAAATGAATAAAGGTTCATGAAGACAAGGCGAGGAAAATTCCTATTGTCACAGTCAATTAGCAATGAGAATACTACACATGAATTTCATGTGCTTATTTGGACCAATGAGATTCTTATAAAGTGATAGGATAGCATGTTGATATATCAAAACTGTTAAACTGCACTCACTATATAAAGGGTACCAACTATGTGATCAAGCAGAATCTCAAATGGGCAACAATTGAATATTACATTTATAAAACAAGTTGAACAATTTCCAACTTTTGGTCACCAAGATTAAAAACGCTGACTATTATTCAGCTCATTTGATACATTCAATTTTAAATCGTTACTCATGCGAGATCCTCTGTATAATAGGTATAAATGTACTACTGCTTGACCAAATGACACACAAGACCATACTCTCCTTATAAGTTTAACTGTGTTATAATGAAGGCATTATAGTGAGGGCGTGGTTTTTTGGATTTAGTTTTTGGATCATGCATGTGCACGAAAACCTGGAGGGCAAGACCATTCGAAGCACATTGTATATGTTTGTCTCAGCCTCTCAAAGGTTAACAGCAGATATGATATTTCCATACAGTTCAAGTTCCAGATATATTGCGCTTGAAGTGCTGTCCTCAGCGTGCATTTTTCACGAGATGCAGTTCATCAATTCTTAATAAAAGTTTTTTAAAAAACAGCTCTGATACACGAAATTGGCAAACAAAATTCCAATCATGCATCAGCATAACCGTAGTCATTCATAACAATAAGTATGTTAACCTGTAAAATAAGTTATATTACCTTTTTTACTGCTGACCTTCAAGGGATTTTAAGATATATATGGGTGGATATAAAATAATGTTGTAAATAGTGAGAAGTGTAAAAGAATGTGTCACTTTTATCAAAGATATTAAAATGATTAAATTAATATAGAAAATTTATATATCTATTTAATTTTTCAGATTAGTTAGATTTTCAGTGCAATGAGATTGAAATGTGCAGATACCAGTGAATTCTTCTAGCCATAAGATTCTTATTACTACTGTCATCCAGTATGGCTGCTACAATGGCCATCTTGAAAATCTTATAGCTACCACATAGTATTAAGTACAAATAAATAGTATGCCATATTCATAGGTATCATATTGATTTAAAATTGATATACATTATTTATTTCATGCTGGGCATCAAGGGGACAAAATTAACACTGGCAGTTAGCGTCTTGATTTGTATGGCATTTGCTAGTAGATGAATTAGACACTGACAGTGTTTGCCTGTTTTTCCTATACATCTTTATTTCACTCTTCTCACGCTTGTGATTTTTCCTTATACATTTTTATAATTTGATAAATATAATAAATCAGTAAAACATTGTGTGGGTTTATACACTTAACAGAAGGATATTCTTTCAGGTATGTGTGGTAGTTCTTTTGTTGTCCAAATACCCTGGAGTTGTTTAGGTTTCATTTCAGATTGGTAAAGTGGACTTGATTGTACAGAGGCATGTTCAAGAATTAACATTGATTGGAATAAAAAAACCTAAGAGTATGCTATAGTAAATTATGTATATATCATTTACAAAACTTTATAAGACCAGGGTGTCCAATTGGTGTAAAGCACCCACATTTACCAATCACTGCCGTATGGGTTCAAATGTGAGGCTTGACCAATGTAGGTATGTGAGAAACCTGACAGTAGCTTCCACTAGCAAGATTGTTATTAACAAGGTTTTCCTCAGTTCTTCCTTCACCAATTATACTGTCTGCCATGCTGAGTAGTGGCACTAAACCCAAAACAACAAAACAACAAGTTATTGGGGGAATTGTTTGTTATAGTAAAACAACAAAAATGAAATACATAAAAAGAAAACATTAAATAGACGCACTGCAAATATTCGCTTATAAGTCGAGTCAAACTGTACATTGTACAGCCTCAGATCTGATGTCACAAAATATACAGGCAGATCTGGATCTATCACATTTGTTAGGGCTATTTAGTAGAACGAACAACATAGACCCTGATCTGCTGGCACATTATGGCTTTGTACATATGGTATCTTCATGGCTTAGGAAATATCAAATCCGTCAATTAGAAAGGAAATAATTAACAAATGTGTCAATAGTTTCTTTGTTGTTTGCCATTGATCAGGACTATTACCTTGGAAGTCAGCAAACAATACTCCGAGATTTTTCTAAGGAACATTTGTGCAAGGTTTCCTAGTAAACCTCGGAACATGTACAGCCGGATTAGTACATATGTTATGATAAGGGCTAAAATAGTGTCAAATCAAATTAGAAATGACGGAAGCAGAAAATGCCACAGAAAGTGATTGAAACAGTTTATAGCTGAGACAAGGTTGTCAAAACAGGAGAAAGATTTAACTGACCATGTTATATTTTACAATGATGTTCTTTTTAGTGAAACTAAAGACTTGTCATTAGGATATATTGTTATTGCATACTGTATATGAATAAAATAATATTTTACTGCTCTGAGAGTTTATCACTTCTGCAATTTTAGAAAGTTTGTAAGAAAAATTTCTGACAGAGTAAACGAAATATTTAGTAAAGAAAAATTAAACCGATGGAACACATTTTTGGTGACATTTGAGCAAAATCTAATTTTCCTAATCAAACAAATTAAATTGAAGTGTCATTGAAGTGCTGGTGACAAGAAAGGTTAATACCTACCACAGATGTCATAAAATATAGCCAAAGTCCAGCTTGTGATAATTTTGATAATATAATTCCTAGCCCAGGCATCATGGCAATAGCCAATGTCCAGTCCACTGCATTCCAATAATATAATGCCTACCCCAGGCATCACGGTGATAGCCAATGTCCAGTCCATTGAATTCTGATAACATAATTTCAACCCAAGGCATAATGGCAATGCCGTCGATGGTAATTCTTATTGCAGCTTTTCTCAAGTCCTCTCGGAGAAAATCTAGCTGATGCATATATCCATACATGTACACATAATGATATAATTTGCATGCAGGTAATTGTGTGCAATAATGGGGCATAACTCCTGCTGCACTCTTTAACTTTGAAACCTCTTAAATGGGTGACACAATTTTTGGATAAAAAAAATGGAACCGTTGGTGTACCTAGCTGTCTCATAATTCTGATGCACCTTTGGACGCAGGGAAAGGGGTAGGTTTTGGATGACATATAACTGGCATATTAATGGGGAAAATAAGCTCATGGAAAATAATGAATTAATTACCATTTTCCTTTAAGAAGTTTATTGGATTAACTAATACAAAACATGCAAGCATAGACAGCATAATACATTGGTACCGGCAGCACGATTTACCCAAATACACCCAAGTATTTGGGTAACTCGTGCCACCCCATTGGTACAGTCAAACTAAAAATGGTTCTAGCATACACATCAGAATTAATAGCAAGTGTCTATACAGAAATTAAAATAAAATGTTATTATATTATCATAAATCATTTTTACAATGTTAGCAGGTTACTCATGTCATTAACTGATTATGTGGAATGTACTTTAAAGTTATTTCAATAATTTACTTTTCAAATTTTGTCTTCTATCTTTATCAGGAGAAAGCGAGACATATCAATGCTTATTAGAAATGAACACTCAATGTTGATGTTTCCATTCAAACAGATAACGCTAAAAGCACTGGTGGAAATTTGATGAAAAAAGTGGGATTTCTTTGTGACCACAGTGAGGAGTGATAGGAGATGTTAAAACAAACCTGCTAATTTCTATATGTTGTGATATAATAATTCAATGCACATTTGGAATGATTCATGCTTTAATCTTTGGATCTGGTTTTGGACATTTCCATATGAAAACAGTTAAATATATTTAAACCAGCATTGGCCCTGTATTAGTCCTTGCCAACTGGAGTCCAGCTACTAATCACAACTTTTAAATATCCACTCTCTGTATGTATGTATGTATATATATTAGCCAAAATGCGACCTTTGGTCGACATATGAGCAACCTTTCGGCGACCGCGGTCGCCTAAAGAATATATCTAGTGTCGCCCAAAAGTCAAACAAGATTTTCTACTGTTTCTGTGAAAATAAAAATGTATTAGCAACTTGATATATATAAATGAGATAGTAATAAGGTTAAAACTTATTTTTAAGTTAACTTTATTTAAATGGATGCGTAGATGTTTACAGTTTAATTTTGTTATATATATTCACGGTGCGACCATTCGGCGACATCAGGTATAATACGTATATCTTTGTTGATAGCGTGTATGTTTATATCACTAAAATAGATTTTAAGTTTATTTTTGATCATCATTGTTCTTACTTATCGAATCGTTAGCATAAATAACGAAATACCATAGCCCCACATATTAGCTCGATATTTTGCACACTTCTAGGTTTAACCTCCGAAGTGATACCTTCGAGCGTGATGCGCATGCTTATATATAGGCCTAGTCAGCTTCCGGACAATCTGTCCTCATATTCTCAAAAATAATCGCGGTTTGCAGTTACGTTACACAAAGTACATTGTAACTACTGCAGATATAATACAGGGATTTGTAGACGTAACATGGATCTAGCAGTGTAGCCAGTAGGATGAATATTCCAAAGTATGGAAGAGGTTGGTTGATCATGCAATTTGATTGAATGTGACTGTTGCTTGTAGTGGAATCCGTCAATAACGTTAACTCCTGTTGCAAACTGGGCCAAAATAGCTCACTGTGACTTGCATCATTCTTAGATAGAGTGCATACTGTAGATTAAAGATTGGTTTTTGATTTAATCTACATGCAATTTAGGTGCTAGAGATACCGCAAAATGCCACACCGTTATAGGGGTGGGTGTTAGTCTCGTATCGTTGCTTAGCGTAAGGCAGTTTACGTATAAATAATATCGGGTGCAGATAAAATACCCCAGGACAACACCCACCTCCCACCCCCTAAAAGTAAAATAAGTGACATAATTCCCTCCCCCAGTATAAGTTTATCCCCTTTTAAACTTTTTTTTGACCAACACAAATATACATCTTTTGTGTTGCCTTGGACCATTTGATTCTGAAGCTTAGTGTGGGCCTCCTTTGAGCAGATAAATTGTGTGTGCGTGTTAGATGTCAGATCATAACTATAACAGATAAGGAGATTAAAATGCCTAATGATATCAGAACTTACTGCACGCACATATTTTTCACCTCACTTTTATAAGCAGCATTACACACACTTTTAATCCATTGCATTAAATCCTTCAGCTGTTCTTTAACACTTGCGTTTTTAAATTGTACCATATCCACTGGAAATAGAGAATTCCTAGAACAGGGATGGACTATGAAATGAGTGTACTCTATTTGACTTATTTTGTGAAGTACATAAAATCTGAGCCATAATAGTGTTGTATAAACATAAAATTCTATAATTAAATTAAATATTAATGTTTCCGATATCTTTTTCCCCTATCCCATCTTAAAATTGGCTAGTATATTTCTGATGGTTTAAAAAGCTAAAAAAAACAAAACATGTTCTGGCGGAGGGGATTATGTCGTATCTTTATTGCTTTGTGGGGATTTTATCCTACACCCAAATAACATATGGGTTATTATATATAATTTGTCGGTAAATTGTAAGCAACGAAAAGTGAGTGTCTGTGGTGCCAAGAATGATAAGGTTTCCCACATGTCAGAAAAATATCAGTAAAATTTTAGTTGTAAGTAGTGGGAATTTTTTACACTTAATCCCAATAATACAATGTAAGGTGTCCACCCTGATATTGATGTTGTATGGGTCTTTCTTACAAAATAAACAGTGTTGAGTAGCATGTTCCCTGGTTGACTGACAGGGTTAACTAGATGCCAAATTTTCAAGAATATCTCTCACACTCGGCAGCCCATATTGCCACTTCTCCATAGATTAAAGTATACTTGCTAGTCTAACTATGCCTACTCTGAAGTTGTGTTTTCTGATGGAGACAGTTCTGGTGGCCTACGTGGTTAGAGTATCTGCCTCCGATGCTGGAGGTAGTGGGTTTGAACCCAAGCTGAGTCATACTTAAGACTTATATAAATGGCAATAGCAGCTGCCTCACTTGTCGCTCAGCATTAAGAGGTTAGTGCTTGGACTGGTTGGCCTGATGTCAGGAGAATGTGACTGGGTGGGATGTGATCCTATTTGTCTTTGGCATGATGCCCCATTGCTAGACATCACTATAAACTGCCATGCTGCAGACATCATAGCGATATGACAGAAATGTTAAAGCTACATTGAAAAAATCACACACACACAGACACACACAGACACACACACACACACACACACACACACACACACACACACACACACACACACACACACATTTCCTGATGGAATCAAATTCTGACACAAACAATTGGATGCATTTGCAAGTTCGTTTACATACACTTTAGTTGGTTGAATTGTGATGGATGTCTAGGGATGCCAAAGTCAGTTGTAGTTGGGGTATCAGTGCCCATAAAAACATTTTTCAGACACTGGCCCAGGGCTGGTGACTTTTTATTAAAAAAATCAGAAGCTCTGACTCCAGTTTCCATGCGCTCAAAATTGCCCTATTTTTAAAACTATTATCTGTCACAGCGTTGAATCTGCTGAACTTCAAATATGAAAAGAAATCAATGAAATCATATTAAATTGACTTTCTTATTTTTTCCGATCTCAAAATATTTCAAGTAAAGCAATGTTTTCCTTCAGGTCCTGATGTCCAATGGTATATAGTCGCAAGTTATTGTTACTACCTAGATTGCACCACCACTACCGGTCCATCAGTCGGATTACCTTTGTAGCTACCTTCGATCATAAACAAAGAAAACTCTTCCTAGATTGAATTAAGAAATTAAAATTTCTTTAATTATGTAGAGTATGTGTTGCTGTGTGACTAGGTAAATAAGTAGTAAAAGTATATATTGAAAGAATGATAGGTCTAGTCAGAACATTTAAATTTTAGCAAATCTCTTGACTAGTATGGAGTCGAAATTGCCATCAGAAATAACTTTCATTTGTTTTATGTGGTGTAATTTTAGAACTGGTATTGTTTCAAAACAAGCATAAGTGCTATTTATCCAATATATGTCTATATTATATTATTTGCTTGCAGTCGTGGTTTTGAAAAGGATGTGCTAGAAATAAATAGGATTAAACAGTCATTCTTTAGGTCTTTTATTTGAGTTCAGAATATATTGGCTATAGATGCAGTGATGAGCATTCACTTCAAATATGGCTTATAAAAATGTTTGTCAAAAAGCTCCGATTTGAAATGGGATTTTCTTAAAAATTTAAACTCTTTGACCATTTCAGTTCTGAATGTTTCATTCCAATAAATGTCAGAGTACTTGATGCCCATGACTTGAAGGTTATAGACTGTACACACAAAATATATTTCTGTGCACCAATACAAAAAAGTTATCCTTGAATTTGAAAAAGATGGTCATGGTTTTTATCAAGGACTGACTCTCCCTCTGGGGAAATAGATGTCTACTTTTAAGTTTCGAATATGGCACAGAGAGCGGTGAAATTATTTAATCCCTTGACTAATATGGACATACCTTCCACAGTGTGAGTTATGTTTACAAAACCATCAGGTGATGCAACCAGAAATGAAAGATCTTTAAAGACCACAAGTCTGTAGGGTTGTACTGAATTCACTAAGTCCTCCATGTACCTCTGTTGAGTGACCACCTCATGTTTGCGCCCATGTTCAATAGGTGCAGACTTTACATGTGTGACATTAAATGATTTGGCAAACTTGGTGCTATCTGTTCTGTCCATTGAGTTTCGTATTCACCAAAACACTTCCTAGACTGAATTGTGAGGTTAACATTTCTTTAATTATGCTGAATATGTGTTACATTGTGACTGGGTAGTTTTAAATGACAGAAAAATAAGTACTAAAAGAGTACATATTGAGAGGTCTAGCCAGACATTTAAAAAATTAAAAATGAACAGCTCAGTAAACATATGATATTAATATATTAATCTATATCTGATTGGACGTCTAATCTGTACATCAATATAAAAATTAAAAAGTAAAAAGGAGCATAGTGGGAAAATGCATTCACTTTTATGTAAACTGTTTAGCCGGTGTAACTTTGAAGTCCTTCTGAAGTAAACTTGACACCTCTGCACATTCGAAGAGTACAAATGTGTTTAAAATCTTTAATATTTCACTTTACGGAGATAAAACTACACTTTCTTTACAAATTAGTCCCCTGGCCTTGGTTTAATGGTGAGTGTTCTCTACCACAGAACCACATTAGGATAGTAAAATAACTTTATAAGCAACCCTTTTCTGAAGAATTTCTACTTTAGCTTTCATTCATAACATTGTGTAACATGTGTTAAAAGATGCACGTTAACATGCAAACCTTTCAAGCAGCTCATTCTTTCGTCCCAAAATCCTCGCATTTATTTTCTTTAGTTCTTTTCTCAACTGAGGAATTGTTATTAAACCAAATTTTAATTCCATGATCAATACCAAAATATACTTTGGAATGTGCATTTATATATCTGTATATCAGCTGCTGGACCAGTAGTGGTGGTGCTGTCTATAAATTTTCAAGGTCAGATAACTGACCACTAGTCCTCATTGCTTGATCAATATCAGCAGTGTTGATGTTCATTAGCATCTGTGTCTTGCTTTATAGAGTTTGACGTAAGATTTTTTATGCTGTTCGTAGGTGTCACTTAATAGGTTTAACCATTGTTGTATTACATTAGTGTAAGTGTGAGCAAGGGACAGCTCAATTATGATACATCAAAATTGAACTCGAAATGTATTGAACAACAACATACATAACAATTTAAACAAGACCCCCCAAAAAATCAAAATACTTAAGTGATAGTAAGTAAGTAGTTTTTTGGTCAGGTTTTCTTTTCTATCTCACCTTCGCCACAGAAAAGCCGATATTTGATCAAAGACTATCAAGCCCTCATAGACCATGTTTGATCCCTTTATTACTCATCATACAAGTACCTAAAAAAGATCCCACATTTGACCTACAATCTCCAGATTACAACAGTAATCTATTGACAGATTGTTGTTGTTGTTGTTGTTGTTCTCTTTAATCCCATTACTCTGTCATGCATAATTGCAATGGTTGCAGCAAGTGCTGGAACCGTTCCAGTATCGAATAGACTGGTTCTGGCTGGTTTCTGCAATGCATGGGTGTAATGTGTGCATATACCTTTTGTTTTTCAGCAGCTTTTTTTTAAAATAAAAGGTAAATCAAAAGTGGTAGATTTCAACTGTAAAACGGTATGTGCAGTAGAGAGCCTTAAAAATTGTATTCTGTCCTACTACCAAGTAGAATCACAGGCATATTAAAGCCAAGTGAGCACTAATTACGGGTAACCTAAGCAACCTGTTCCCCATTCATTGGTCACATGTTTCACTTTACAGAAAGTTTACCGTTTGCAATAAAAGTATGATAAAGAGACATTCATCATAAGGGTGGAGGGGTGTACATGGGAATAGATACTTAATAATTTACTAGTCTTTGAACAATATGAAAATAAAATTCCACATTTCTGTCCTACTACCAGTAGAATCACAGGCATTTAAAAGCCAGTTGAGCACTAATTATGGGTAACCTAGACAATCTGTTCCTCATTCATTGGTCACATGTTTCACTTTACAGAAAGTTTACAGTTTGCAATAGAAGTATGATAAGGAGACACTCATCATAATGGTGGAGGGGTGTACATGCGGATAAATACTTAATAATTTACTAGTCTTCAACAACATGAAAATAAATTTCCACAGATCATCAGCACAATCAGAGCTTTCACAGGCAAATTACATTTTTTTGACAAACCCTATCTGCACTTCATTTAGAAAACAGGAGGGTCCCAATCTGAAGTTAAAGCTGCCCTGAGCATCAGTTTGTCCATTTTTTTTTTTTTTTTTTTTTTTAGCACAGAGTATGATTCTTTAACGAAATCAAGCAAAATATTATGATGTTGGCGAAAGCTATTAAACACCTTCATTTTATTAAAGAAATTTATCTCTCGATTAACCAACTTAAGTATTCCTTGGCTGTCATCATGTTTCAACCAACATCAATAGAACTAAAATTTTGCTTCTGCTTTTTATTCAAAATAGGCTAACAAAATAAGTGTGTTTCCCATCAGCTGATAGTCCCTATTTTTCGTTGCCAACCCTAGCACTTTTTCTCTCCAAATTCCCGAAATTGATTTGTGCATCTAGTTTAGCCCAGCACTTGATGCGCTTCGTACATTATATATGCTAATCATTATCATATTTATAATGTTTAAAAAAATAAGATCCCTACATACCTGCCAGTACCTTAATTTCAAAACCAGTGCAATAGGAAACTCAGGGGGGGGGGGGCTTAGTATGGTGGTAATAGATACATTGCTGCTTATCAATTCATTTTGTGTAAATTTAGCAAGAATTTATATAATTAAGTAGGTTATTAACTTGCTGTTAGTGGGGGTTTTTTTTGTTTTTGTTTTTTGTATTATCTGTTGTTGATGTCTGGTCATAATTAATTCAGCTTTTGTATGAATGTTGACCTGAAATTTAATACATTCAGAGTTGAATGAGTGAGCACTGCTGCAATAATCATAGTGAACACAGTGACAGTATTTGCACCAACCTTAAAATTAATATGAACAGATCTAAATAAATATGAAATAATAACATTTCAAGCCAAAACTACTTTCGCTTCCAGTTAGGAGTAGTTATGGAAGTTCTGCTAAGGATATTTCTTTAAAGCCAATAACAAAATAATAACAGCAATGCATGTAGCAACATATTTTATAGCCCAGGCAAACTCATGGCTTAGCAATTAGGGGCAAAATACAAGGCATAGATATAATGTTTTCAGCTTATATGTAATACAGTACAGACTGAACAAAGCAGGAAAAATAGTATGAACGAGAAGCAATTCTACTTAGATGAAGCCAGAACCAAACCGACATACAATACTGGAGGCTATTTATTATATAGTAAAAGCAATCATATGTACCTGAGATAACCATTTCACAACAAAGGTTGAATAAAGTAGGCATTTCAGCTGAATTGCAAAATTGATGATAACATGTATCATGAATGTCCAGGAGAAATTATAAGTACCTGCAGTTACAATATGAAATTTTATTTTAAAAATGCCCCCCCCCCCCATAATAATAATAATAATAATAATAATAATAATAATAATAATAATAATAATAATAATAATGGCTTTATTTAAAGAGGGTAACACAATTAGCTAAGAACTAATCCACCTTGAGGCCCTCATACAAAGGAATTTATTTATTTTAGCTGTATCTCTGAAGCCACTGGATATATTGGGTTTGGAAGAAGGAAATAGAGTGGGCATTTCTAATCTCAACTGGAATACTGTTCCAGAAAAAATTCCAGAGTATTGGAAACGTTTTTTTAAAATAATTCCTTATTTGGTTTGGGAATTTATACTGTTTGATAGACATGGGTCACAGGTGGGGAGTATTGCCAAGTAGCCTATACTGGAATAGTGATTGTCAGTGTTCACGATCACTATTATTGGATATCCCGCACATTAATTTGGTTTTTCTCAAACGGATTTGGTCTTTAATAGGTAGTATTTTTAACTTGTAATCTAAATTTTCCTTGCTTTGTTTCTGGATTGATATTAGCCCAAATGCTTATTTTTGAAAATGTGCCAGCTTTGCTATGTTTTTATTATT
>JAECUM010020394.1:0-18672 GCA_016617855.1 Megalonaias nervosa | reverse complement strand
ATCCAATGTCAAACCCACTTTACCATTTCTATGTTCCCTGTAGTAGGTGATAGTACCCAATGTCAAACCCACTTTACCATTTCTATATTCCCTGTAGTAGATGATAGTACCCAATGTCAAACCCACTTTACCATTTCTATATTCCCTGTAGTAGGTCAGAGTACCTAATGTCATATTCACTTTACCATTTATATGTTCCCTGTTGTAGGTGATAGTACCCAATGTCAAACCAACTTTACCATTTCTATATTACCTGCAGTAGGTCAGAGTACCTAATGTCATATTCACTTTACCATTTATATGTTCCCTGTTGTAGGTGATAGTACCCAATGTCATATTCACTTTACCATTTCTATGTTCCCTGTGGTAGGTGATAGTACCCAATGTCAAACCCACTTTACCATTTCTATGTTCCCTGTAGTAGGTGATAGTACCCAATGTCAAACCCACTTTACTATCAGCAGATGATAATATCTAATAGCATGCTCACTTTACCATTTCCAAACGCCCTGCAGCAGGTGACCGTACCCAATGTTAACCCATTTCACCATTTCTATATACCCCTCCAGCGGGTGAGAGTAACCAATCTGAACCCAGTTTAACATCTCTATATGCCCTGCAGCAGGTCGGAGTACCTAATATCATACGCACAAGAACGAAGACGGAGGATGGTGCTCTCGAACATATTTTTGAAATTCAGTTCCATCTGTAGCTACCGAGTTAACGACCATGTTCAGTGCTTCTAGGAATTAAGACAAAATTTATGTAACAACCAAAGGATACTTCTTAAGGTCCGAGAAATTCTCTTGCCAAAGCATGTAGTATGCAATGTCCTAGACTGGTAGTTTCCATATCTTACAAGTGGGTGATCATTATTTAAACCTAATTACAATGGTTGGTACCGAATATAGTCAACACCCGTTAGAAAGACATTCATTACAGTGGAATAGTCACTTAGCATCAAAACATCTCTCGGAACGAAAGTAGGCACTACTAAATTTGATTGTTAGAGTGGAATTGTCGAGCTCCTGCAAGGACATTGATTTTTTTTTTTTTTACGAAAGTGTAAATTACATGTATAATCTGACATTACGAAGATACTTCCTCAAAACCCGAAATCAGCTGACCAGGTTTTAAAGAGACTAATTATCAGTCAATATTTATGATCTACCTCAAACTCCCTGATGTGCCTGAGTACTGACACGGAGGGTACTCCTGTTGATAATCGGAAGATTTAATATAGCGTTTTGTTTTGTGTTGTACTTCTAGAAATATTGTTTGAAATAAACGAGAACAGGATAAACTAAACATTTATCACATCGGATTTGACGGTACAGGGTAAACTAAACATTTATCACATCGGATTTGACGGTACAGGGTAAACAAAACATTTATCACATCGGATTTGACGGTACATATCAATTTTGCAACATAAAGTACTGGGAACAGTCGAGATAAGTCATTTAAAATAGTATTTACCAAATTCAATGATGTTTCTGTAAGTAACGTTTTAGATCTATTTTGCAACCTTGGAACTCTTATAGTTAATTATTTAGCTGAAATATGGGTACCAGCGAAAGCTATCACCACTGAAGGGGTACGATTAACATTCATCTACAAATTACTTCACGTAAAACATTGGAAACAAATTAATTGATTTATATATGGTGCCCATAATACTGTAAGGCAGTTTATTATAATTAAATATTGTCTAACATTATTCAACAAAATGAAAGAAAATATAATAAGCTTATGTAAAATGTGAACAGTATCATATAACAAAGATTGACAGATCATTTCATTCAAAATTGTAATTTTGAAAAAAAATCACGAAAAGATCAATCACATCTAATAATTATTAGTTTCCGAAAATATATAATTGCATTAACTAAATTAAGGGTATAATCACAAAAATTGGAGTCGACAGACAAATTCTGGTACAATTGTGAAACGAATAGGCTTTTAGCTTAAGTGGCTCTTGGGGAAAAATATTTTGTTGCAAATAAAACTGACAATAACTGAAGGAAATACGTAAATAAACGAAGCAAACGTTATAAAATGATGAAACATGTCCATAGTTGTTGATAGATCGCATTTTTTAAAACTATCACAGTCAGGAACTACCGCTCCTGTGGTCTAGTTGTTAGAGCGTCCGCCTCGGATGCGAGAGTTCGCCGGTTCGAACCCTGGCCGAATCATACCAAAGACTTATAAAAATGGTACTAACAGCTGCCTCGCTTGGATCTCAGCATTAAGAGGTTAGTGTTAGGACTGGTCGGCCTGGTGTCAGGATATTGTGACTGGGTGGGACATAATGCTACATGTCTGCGGCATGATGCCCCAGTGCTAGACATCACAATAAAGCGGTAAAAAGGCCTGATTCAGCAACTTTCTACTCATCTCATATAAAGCACTTTAATCACCTTTCTACTTTCCAAAATAAATGATAGCGGGGTTTTACAGGGTTCAGCTGTGAATCCTTTTGTTTCTTATATATTAGAATGACATAGCAGAAACATTTAGAAGTCTCACAGGTTTATTTTTGATGACTCATCTTTGCATTACAGAAGTAGCTCAGTATAGGATATACAACATACTTCATATTTAATTTCCTCGACATTTATTTATGATAAATGATTACCTTATTTTAACATCTTGTATAATGTCATAAAATAAAATAAATAATTCAAAATATGAATTAAATTAGATAGAGAAATATTAGTTATCCAATCCCAAAGTCACTGTATATTCTAGTTTTATATACGTTGTTGAATTTGTATATTTGTGCTTCCAAAAGCTAACCATTGTACTGTGACACCGTGCAATGACTCACTTCGGTCGCTCATATAAGATACGATAAGGTGTCCTATGTATAGTTTCTTGATATATTGGAAATATTTATTAAAACTATCTAAATAAATTCAGTACTCGTTACTTACGATTTAACGTCTTAAGGCATTTGTAAAATGACGATGTGCATAATACCCTCTCCAGAACAGCTGACTAAGTATTTGTTTAAGCTAATGGATCGTAGACAAGACGGGAAGATCTCGTTGGAGAAGTTCATAAAAGGAGCAGCCCAGGACGAAACCAATGTCAATATGTTGCAGATCCCCTCCCCCATCCCAGCCTGCTCACTGCTGATTGGTTAAGAAATTAATACGAAAATTGCAACAATGTATATTAGAATTTTATTTTGATTTGGTGAACAAAATGCTGCAATTAGATATGTAACTTTGACCGCTTTGCTGGCATTTTTTAATTCTTTTTATAAAGACTTAATCAGCATGTATATATTAGATTCTTTTATATCTTATTGTCTTTTAACATAACTGTTATATTAGGTTAGCATTTTGTTTTGCGGGCTTGTTGTGAATGAATCAGCCCAGTGATGATATGTACAATCAAACAAAACAGATTCAGTTGTTTTATATCTTAATCTATTGCTCTATTTCTTTTATACAAAAGGTGCATGTGTTGTTTTTTGACAGTAAATCAATATGATTTGAATCTTTTCCAATAAAACCATTTTGGCAATAATATGATTCTTATCAAATACTAGAGGAGAAAAGATAAAGGAAGAATAAGCTGACGACGGCGATGATGATGTCAATATCAATCGTTATCAAGGAATACAATACGTGAAAATATTTTCAATGTTCCCCTTCTTATAAACTCTTCAGCACTTTATGTTATCATTTTGATAAATGTATGCTGCCCCCGTATGATTTAACCTAAATTTTTAAAGACTTCATGAGAATTACAGTGAACGAAGACGATAATAATAATGACATTGATGACGGTGCACATTGTTTGGCAACATCAATCATTCGAAATGAAATACACAAACTGAAAAGATTCTCAATTTATTTTTCTTATTGACTTCCGGACACGATAATTCTAACCATTCCGGACACCATTACTTTAACCATTCCGGACATGACCATTATAACCATTCCGGACATGATCATTATAACCATTCCGGACATGATCATTCTAAACAGTCTGGGCACGATAATTCTAACCATTTCAGATATGATAATTCAAACCATTCCGGATACGATAACTCAAACTATTCCGGACACGATACTTCTAAACATTCCGGACACGATAATTCTAACCATTCCGGGCACGATAATTCTAGCCATTTTGGACATGATCATTCTAACCATTCCGGACATGATAATTCAAATCATTCAGAACTCCACATTTCAATATAATATATGCTCTTCCTGTATGCATTAATCTGAATATTTAAGGTTCATATATACTGTCGCTTCATATGACAATATTCTTTACATTGGAATATAAAATACTGATTGTATAGACAATACATGGTCCCTGTCCGTAAGATACAATCCTTCTCTACAGTGAAGGATATTTTGTTAAGGTTTTAAGATTCGAGGAACAAAATACATCACTGAAAACTTCAATGTTAAAAACAGGGATTCTTTGTCATTCAGACTTCACCTTATAAATCTGTGTTGAAGTGGCTCGCTACAGGTACGAACGAGATCGAATCAAAACGGCACATGGTCGATGTTCTAACTTATATTTACACTGATTCATGGAGATAGAAGAGAGTCTCCAAACTTTGGTCACGTGATAAACAAGTACATTCACGCAGCGTCCCAGTAGAGGTTTTCTTGCAGTACAGCAAACATACTTCACCTGAATGAAATGAATACCTTTATCAAATTCAATAACTCTCAATTAGAGGGATAATCTACAGGTAAATATTGTCTCTTTCTTGAACCTAATAGCAAGTCGACCTATTTTCGTACACTTCCTCGATTCACTTAAAATACCTCTGTAGCAGGTAAATTGAAGAAACATGAAAGCTTGAATTCGAATATGTATACCTTACCTTATATTAACGAAAATGAATACTAAAATAAAACTTGTGCTTGAACTTCAAGCAGTTTTGTATCATATAATTTCCCTCTGTAACGTTGTCTCTCTTAGTAAAGAGGGTTAGTTAATTAAATTTGGCTGTCGTTATCTAGAGGATGACCTCCCTGATTTTATTGCCCGGTGTGAGTGGATAGATAGAACATGAACAGAGAACTGAGCAAGACTATTGAGAAGAAATGATACAATACGAGCGCCCTTTAGACACGAAAATAACAATTTAATCAATAACAAAAAAAAAAAAAAAAAACAAAACTAATAGTGTCAGGTTTAATTCAAACAAATTTACGTTAACAGAACTTCAAAAACAGTGTTCTCTTTTGGATTCGTTTCATCATGGTAACGAGTGGTGAAAAGAGCACAATGTACACGCCTGATTTGCATCACCTAGCGTCGCTTTCTGTCTTCGTCTCCGTGTATCACACGTCTTCCCACCTTCACGTGTATACGTTGATCTTCCTTGATCTTTCTATTCTGAACGCTTCATCTCGTTTCCGGACTTCCGTCTTTCGGACTGTCCCCGTCTGTTCCTGGGACCTGTTTCCTTGAATTACAAGATTACCACTAAATCTCAATATGTAACATCTTCTATACGTATATAAATTCTCTCACTTTCGTTACTCAGAAAGCATAAACTAGCTATCCAAACATTGCATAAATTCTGACATAGGTGACCTTAACGATTAATGGTCCTTACAGATTTAGACTGTATTTTGAGTAAGGTTCTATCGTCATCTCTAGTTACAAATGACCCCTGTAATATACATCCGAGTCTGACCTAATTCGATAGGTCATCACTCTCGCTTCACAGCGGCTGACCATAAATTAACATGTGAGCGGTGCATGTAACATTCCCGTATCTCTCTGCATACGCTACCACATGACTCATTAGCCATCCAACCTAGTCAGTTCCACTCAATAAGATACATACTATCGATTACTATTGCATAGAATTCACTAACTTCTAGCTCATAGCAATCCCTAACCTACAAGATTCTTTAAGCGTTACAAAATCATATATAAATATGCAATTATCGTTAACTCACGATAATCAGTAACATCCTAACAGACAAAGTAAATTAATTCATATAATCCTACAAAATCTTACACATCTGAAAATTTGGATCGCATGCAATCAGTCAATTCTATCAATGAACTAGTAACTGTAAAATTAAAGAAATAAATTGCATAACAACTCTAGCATATCAACAGATTTCCATGAAATCGAATAAACGATACATAGTATGAATCCTAGTCATATCAAACACATTTGCATAAACAAGACAAATACAATAGAAAATTACATGAAAATTAAAATTGCGTACCTTAATGCTGTTCTTTTCAGCAATTGTGCGTCCTAGTACTAAAGCCTGTCTTTTCTTACAAGACAGCCACATGTTCCCTTTTTTAACGAGGAAAGAACTATTATTTAGTTTTTCCCAGAGCCAAATCTTATCCTCTCGCAGGAAATTTCGGACTAAAGAATTCGACCAAGGTCTTGACTTTTAAATTCAACATTACTTCCAAGGTGTACGCCTTAATTTAAACTGACCAATCGTAATCAGCGGTTCCTAAATTTTCCCCAAGATAATTATTTCTTTCGTCAGATTTTGACAGCCTAGAATCTGAGGAATACGATGCATATCAACTTCCCTTTGAAAATGACTATTTGACATGGAATTCACATCAAGCGGTTATGGTCGGTAACTTTAATGTTTACTTTCTCAGGACAGCGTTGCGATGCCCGGGTCAATTCTAAATGAGCCGTAGATGATGGCCTTTCAAGTTTAACACTGACATGAAGGAAAGGTCGGAGTGACCCTTCACAAAGACCTTGCTGGCTTGACTGTAATAAAATTTTAATGCACAATGTATTCAATTTTAAGGTTCCATACTTATTCAAAATTCGACACATTACACCCTCTATGAAGACATGGAGATACGAACATTTTGAAAGTAGGCTCATATTTGTATTTCGATATGTATCAGTCATTCGGAATGAAGAAAGAAAGAGGCTAAATGCAAACGAAAGCATAAACAAGAAACACCACAACAAAAAAAAAAAAAAAGAAAATCAGTTTTTAGATTTGTGAATATTTGCGGATGCATTAATACGATTGCACTTAACGACAAAAGTTCCTTATAGGACTGGCTCTGTAAGTATTGCATGCCTAAACTGGTATCAAGTCAGAGAAATGTCTGCAGGATGTATTAACATGTATAATATTATTCTTTACCGTTATAATAATGTTGTATGCTAAATCATTAAACTATTGCTTAACGTTGTTTTCATAAAATAAAAACCTTCTTGCATTGTGACTACAGTAAGCTTTGATTCACTAAAAAGGCATAAACTGTCTCTGCTCCAAATATATATTGACTTTAATATCCTACTCGTGTTTATATATCTTTTTAATTTTATTCAAAATTAAAGGCCACGTCAAACGGTCTTCATTCCAAGCACACGTAAACATAATTTCCGCTTTATTAAAAAAAACACCGGACAAATTGTTACAAAAATAAGAAGGCAGAAGTGGCGTTGTCGTGAACTTGGAAGTTTGTTCTCAAAAGTTTTGTTATAAAGTTCTTACAAGACAGATAATGTCGTTGGGTGTGGAAATAAATATATCTTAGCAAGGGTGCAATTAATTAACGGGTTTCCGTAAAATACTTTCTTTCGTGTTATTTGTTATCTTATATAAACACCCACATTTGTCTTTCTTTCTGTGTGCAATGCTTGCCAAACAACAGGTCGCAAGTTTGAAATTCGCGGCGGCATTCAATTTTTTAAAACTACTTTTGCATTTTTATTTTCAAACTTTCTTTTAAGCCCGCTCATCCCAATTGTTTATTTACTTTTTTAATTCTCGTCCTGTGGACGGGCAATTAACCTAGTTAGCAAATTATCGATATGGGCTGTACATTTGTTAAATGTACTCTGGTAATTATAACGAAGGGAAATTATAATATATTTCACTACAAATACTTCAGCATTATGGAAAGTTTACTAGACATGACGGTTCCATTTTATAGGGAAATAAAAAAATATATAATAATTTTGTAGTTTTGTAATTCTTCAAAGCAACTCAGAATGATTGTTCACGCATTACACACGGACAATCCCTTTTCACATTAGTCGTATTCCCAACTGTACTGCTACATCTCACCAAAGCACCATCTGATTCATTGAACGAAGGACATTAGTGTGCCACCTCATTGCTATCAAGAAAAGGGTATGCCATTAAATAAGGCAAGCCTTCGTGCCAGACTGCTGATTATAGGAACATGCAAACGAGTCAGCACAATTTCAAAGGATTTCTACAAAGATTGGTACGGGATGCTGCATAAGCCGACATCAAGAAGTGCAGCAGAGTTTGTCTCTCATACCTTATGTGTAATTTGATCGAGAAAAAGAAAAAACAAACATCAGTCAGAACAGGCCCGGAACAGTGTATTTAATTCACATCGACCTTAAAGTTAATTGTTTAGCAAACTTACTAAACTTTCAAGGAAAGTCAGGCAAAATAAGCTAACATACTACACACGAACTATCACAGAGTAAACTTTAAAAATGATAAAACTGATATGATGCTCCGCTTGTTTTTGAGCAAAAATTCCCCTGTGGGTGTCCACTATCAAATCCGTCCAGATGAGATCTATCTGTTTCACGTTTCGGCAGTACATGCCATAAAATGAAATTGGTTGACGTTTCAGGCAATGTATTAAATGCATTTTACCGATACGTGGTATTGTTCTTAGGAAAATCGTGATATAGCAGAGACGCTAACTTTATCCAATTCAAAAGAACAGAAGGTAAACTTCTCTGACTTCGACCTTGACCTTGAGGTTCTAGCAGGAAAATTGCCATGTAAATGGTAACCTTTAATTCTGTATGTAAAGCTAAAACGTTGCATAAGGATAACAAGGATCGAACACAGGACCGCATGATAAGGGGATTCACGCCTTTTATGAAATGCATTTGGAACTCCGGTGGGATATATTCCTGCTAACACTGATTTCCTTATACAGTTGATTAAATGAACTTAGACAATGCATGGAAATAACCAGGAAACAAGTGACTGCGTCGTCTATTGCCTAGTACTCGATAAAATTCAATCTCTTATATTTAGGTGTTATGGCACATCTTCTGTCACAAATGATACATGTTAATTATGTTAAACTTTCCCTTTGAACTATGTCGATATAATCAACAGTCCCGTTCAACCAGATATTAGAAGATGGTGATGAGTCACTACATAAGTTCGAAAGTCATTTTTGGCCACTGTTTCAGAAAGTAAAGAAAGATTGTGTGTATATATCTGTCTGTTTTATCTGTCTGTCTGACTGTTTGTGTACCTGTCATTCAGTCAGTCAGTAAAGCTGAATGTTTGCATTCGTGCATGTATTTTGTATGCATGTATGGATGAGAAACTACTGGTGTTCTAATTCCATACCATGCACATCTGCAGGAAAATGTTCGCGTACATCTTCCAAATGTTCGATATAACAGAGAAATACTAACTGTCGATAGGTGGGAAATGATGACTGAGGATGGAGAAACTAGTCGAATCGACGCAACGGCCAAAGTTTCCTGACCAGCAGGTCTGTGGTGTAGGGATAAGCAAATTGATCATTCAGTGGTCAGGGAGTAGTAGACTAGATGATATCATTCGTCCGTCAGTCAACGCGAGCGATGAAGTGGCGATATTCAGATTAGTTGTTGGGATGACATGAGATAACAGCATCATATCTGCTGATGGACTATGCATTTGATCATGTACGTTGAAGAATGGCACACTTGCTATAGTTGTTGATAAACTATACATTGACTGTATTCGTTGGAGAACGATAATATCTTATATGTATTGATGAACTTAGTGTCCCCATTAACACATGCATGGCTATATAGTGCCGATACAATTTGGAGAAATATCCCTCTTCCCAGACGCTACTCCACACCATCTATCCTTGTTGATCTGGGTTGGAACAAGCGACCATGGCTTGAGAGATCGGTACATTAAGTACCAAGTTACCTTGCTTCGTCTTGAAACTGATCTGGAGTGGTACGTATATGTGCAAAACATTTGAATCCAATTCCCAGGAGCGTGGCTGTATAGTGTAAATCGGGAAATGGGATGAGTGACTGAGAAATGTCGGGACGGTCCTGCTTCTCTGATGATGTCCAGTCTGTAATGCTATGTAGTTAGACCAAGTATTTTAACAGTATAGCTTAAAAAATTCTAATATCTCTTTTAAAACACTTAAGGTTTAATATTTGCATCTTTTCTTTGATATTAAGGTAGATTCCTAAAGCCATAAAACTTAAGTTTCAAGTTCCGTAACATCTTCGTTAGCCAAGGTTCCGATAACCATATCTACACCTTGGCATAGCGAGCAGATATTTCTCTGCTTCGGCTGTGAATTTCATTGGATGCGGCGGCAAGTCACCGCATCCAATCAAAATTAAGTTGTTCAAATTTGAACACTGTTCCTACGTGATCGAGACATGGCGAGCACACATCCTGAATGGACTGATAAATAAGCACTTTTCCAGTGCCGGTCCGTGTTTGCACAAATACATTTCACTCAAATAGACCTGTAAGTTGTTCAAATTTGAACACTGTTCCTACGTGATCGAGACAAGGCGAGCACACATCCTGAATGGACTGATAAATAAGCACTTTTCCAGTGCCGGTCCGTGTTTGCACAAATACCTTTCACTCAAAATAGACCTGTAATGGATTCCCTCTGGTACATAGTCATACTTTCGATGTTAAACTTACAAAGTATCCTTTTTAGTCGATTGCCACCACCGTTTTCGGTCGACGCGCAATGCAGCACGCTATTGGTTAGTTGGAATTACATACTAAGGGAGACAACACATGAAATCCAATAGATGTCGCTAGGACAAAGCACCGATGTAACTGTTCGATTATGGAGGGGGATTACCGCGATAATTCTATGCAGGTATTTTCTAATCTTCCTTGATGCATTATTGTAAATGGCTGCTTGCAAGTTCTACTTTCATAATTCTATCCATGTATATTGTGTTCTTCATTGATTCAAACTGTACGTGGCAGATTGCAAGTGCTACTTTCCATTTGCATTATTGTCAATTGCTGCTTGCAAGTGCTACATTTATAATTCTAGTCATAAATTTTCTATTCTTCATTGATGCAAGCTGTAAATGGCTACTTGCATGTGCTTAGATCTACTTTCCTTCTACGTCACTGCATCTTGCAGTTTGCCAACTACTGAATTGATTCTGTAGTTTGTCGTATGGCAAACGCTATGTCAGTTATTACAAGTTTTGTATATTCTGTTTATAAACTTGCCATATTACAGTTGCATCATTCCAACTGCTGTTTTCATACAGATATGACCTTGCAACAATGTAAATGCTAAGTTTTATCAGTATTGTCTTTGTTGTCCAACTCGTGTCGCCATCTGTTGTCATAATGGCATACAAGAGATTAGCATGGAATTATGACAACAGACGGTGCTCTAAATTTCTAAAGTTTTTTCATTACCAGAAATAATTAATGCTCCAAACAGAGCTTTAAGGCTTTCATTTTGTGTCGATAAACATTGTAACGCTTTTAGTCCCCTTTTTTAAAGTGTACGTTAGGAACGAAGTTTTAATCGTTCTCTAAAACCATGTGCTTTCTCGAAGATCAACGTGATGTATAATCACCTTACGAAAACAAACTACGCAGGGTGGTCCATCTTCTTCAACCCCTGTTTTGACGCACTTAAGTATTTACTTTCACCGTTTAAGGAATTTACTTCTTAGTGATATCTCTCAATACTTTGGAAACATTGGTTATTTTAGCAAAGTAAGGATCAGAAATAACAATGATATATTCCCTCGTACTCTTCTTAACGAGCTTTCATCAGACTACACCTGGTTGTAAAGATCGTATTGTACGTCACCCATTCTGACGCACCTCACAGACATCTATCGTTTCCTGTGATACTGTTGTACATAAGCTACGGCGAAAATAATATATTTCAGAGCAACATTTATAGCACATTAAAAAAGTTTATAGGTAAAATGACATAACAAAAAATTAAACATTCCTAAAGGTTTTCTTATTCTTATCACAATCTTCATTTTAGTACATATTTTGTCGCAAAATTCGAAATAATCAAATTGTGGAAAATCATGTTCGTATCATGATAAAAATGTTAACTTGCGATTAGAAGTATTAGATTTAGTGTACGATTGTTTTCCAATACTTAATCTGCATTGTTAATGTAAAGAATCTCAACCTTTGAATGTATTTAAAAATAAAACAGCCTTAAAACTGGTTTTCATCCTTTAAAACTTTTGCCTCTAAAGTGCAAATAATCAGAGACAAAAGACATAATGTTACAGGAGATTTTACTTTTATTTATTGTAATTCTTACCATTATCAAACCAAATAAAAATAATAAATTTGTTCAAGAATTTTAAAAATATAAATATAGCACCCTTAGATTCTAATTATTCAGCTGCTCTTGTAACATTAAAGATTTAAAAAAAACTTTAAAGAAATTTTGAAATATGAATGTAGTGACATACGATTCCGACTTACTAAGTGTGCTGCTCTTTGCAATATAAAAGTAGTTTAGTGAATTATCTATGGAGAGAGAGAGAGAGAGAGAGAGAGAGAGAGAGAGAGAGAATGCACCAAAACTGCAAATTTCATTAAGTTATTGTAATTGTATACATGCATCCTGGGTCGATGAGGGTGTTTTGGGACAGTCTTCGGGTCTTTCATTCAGCAAGTATCAACAAGAGAAAAAAACTCCACTGATCTTACTCGATAATTATACAGGGTAGAATTTCACTGATCTCTCTGTTTTTTTTTTTTTGGCTTGATTGTAGTTAATTACCTACGTGTATCCTTGGTAGTTGAGGGTGTTTTGGGACAGTCCTTGCTGTTTTAGGGTAATCATGGGGTCTTTCATTTGGTGATAATTACCAACATGGGGGAAAAAAGCTCTCCTGATCTTACCCGATAATTATGCAATGCAGGATTTTACTGATCACTGTCTTTTTTAAGGTTTGATTCAATATAATTGTATACGTGTATCCTGGGTAGGTGAGTGTTTTCGGAGTGTTGGATGTCTGATTCATGCATAAGTTGTTGGAAATAATCAAACATAAAATTGCTGGACAGGTTTGGGAAGGTAAACAAGTGTTAAAAACATTGCCTAAACTTTTAGAACAGTCGTTGCTTTAATATTCTTCAAAGGAATAGCCTATGGAAATCTTGAGGACGCACACATTATGGTCAACAAGTATTGGTTGCTGGACATGGTATTAAGTAAGGAACTGTAATGTGGCGAATTTGGAAGACTTATTGAAACTTAATGTTGAATAAATTGTGCATTGAAGTTATCATAGTCAAGCCAGTAAGGTCTTGAGAAAGTTCACTGATTTCTCTTATTTCATCTCTGAAACATAAAAGGGTCTACGTTTAAGCTTCAGTGGAAATGACCGAGTCACCATAACGGTATAGTGACAGAGAGTACATAGAATTACCGACCGTATCGGTTGGAACAGACTTTGTCAAATAATTGATCTTCAAAGGAAAGCTAATTGCAGCATATTTTAGGCTGTTAAAATCTGATGAAAGACATGATTATTTTGGGGGAAGGTTTAGGAACAGTTATTTCCGATTGGTCAGAAAACATTAAGGCGTACACTTTGGGAGAATGATAATTTATAGGAGCAACTTTAGACAAATTTCTTTAGTCAAGAATCTTGCTTGGGAGAAGTCCGATTGACTCCGTGGGAACAAAAGAATTGTGTTTCCCTCGTTAACGAATAGGGGCCAGATAGCTGTCTTGAAAAGGGAAGGACAGGCAATAATGCTAGGACGCACGGTTTGTGTGGAAAGAAACAGCATTAAGGTACGCAATTTTAATTTCCATGTAATTTTCTATTTTGTTGTTTAGTTTATGCAAATGTGTTTGATATGCTTATGATTCATGCATGTATCGTGTATTCATTTCGTAAGACTCTGTTGATATGTTGGAGTGTTATGCAATTTAATTCTTTAATTTAACAGTTATTCGTTCATTGACAGAACTGACGGATTGCATGCAATCAAATATTCAGTGTGTAGTACTTCATAGGGATTTATGATGTAATCCAAAAGAATGTTCAAATATGCAGCATTTCATAGGGATTTATGAATTAACCCTAAAATGCAGATGTGTTATATTTCTTATGATTACATTAATGAATTGATTTCCTGTGTATGATGATGCTGTTATCGTGAGTTAATAACAATTGTATATTTATATATGATTTCGCAATGCTTAAATGATCTTGCAGGTTATTGGTTACTGTAGCTAGATTTAGTAAATATTATGTCATAAGTAATTGAGCAATAATTTTATTGAACAGAATTGACTAGTCAAATGTAAATAAGACGTGTAGTAATGTATGCTGGTATATACGGCAGCATTTGTCTGTATAGAGCACGTGGTAATTTCTAATCAATTGCCGTGCGGCGAGGGCAATGAACTGTCGAGCTAAGGTCATTCGTACTAAATATAACGGTTGTACTTTACCGCGAATACAGAAGTCTGTAAGGACAGTTATTCGTTAATATCACATTATGTTATGCAGTGTGAATCGCTAATCTGAATACGAACAAAGAGAGTTTATATATATATATATATAGTATATGAGTGGAGTATATATATATATATATATATAAGTATATATATATATATATATATATATATATATATATATATATTATATATATATATATAGTATATATAAATGGTGAAACATATCTAGCTTGAGCCATGCTCCTGTATTTAAGGGAACAGTTTATATCCTTCCGAGAAAAAAGGAAAACCCGATGAGTCAGAGGGGAATCCGCATCTAAGAGAGGTCGGAATAATCAGGGTCAAAAGGGGGCCAAAAAGTACACATTAGACGTGGAAATACAAGACAAGAGGAGAGGGAGACGCCAAGTGATGCTGTCAAGCGTGGAATTGTACTTTCTAATTCACCACTCGTAACATGATGTAAATTGAACACTGCGACTAAATTTTATCTATGTAGATCTGTTGGATTGAAAGTGAAATATTGGTTATGTATTAATTGATTAAAATTTATTTTTATCTATTGGTAAAGGGGGCTCGTAGTTGTTTATTTCTTTCAATAGCCCTGCTCAGTTATCTGTTAACGTTCCATCTATCTGTCCACACTGGGCAATAACACCGTGGGAGGTTATCCCCTAGTTAACGATCGCCAAATCAATTAAGGAGGCTTAATGTTTTAATGCCCCCCGTTACAGGAACCGACTGTCAACCATATTTCTGCTAAATGGCTTGTCAAATGGTCAAATGCATGAATAGGTTGCAGATCTGCCTTAGACATCTTCTGATTGGTGTTTCCTACGATTTGACAAGTGTGACAAGATCTATGGTACGTATAAACATCACTTTTAATTTGCGGCAAATAAAAATGATTCAGGATCTTGTGAGAAGTCTTAGTGACACCAAAATGACCAGCTTAAGGAGTTTTATGGGCTACACTATGAATTTCCTGTCTATACGACTTAGGAACAACAATTTGATTGCTCACTGACCACTCATCATCAGCAGGTACATCAGGTGGTCCCCATTTTCTCATAATGACCCAGTATTTTCACAAAGTAACAAACTAGTACTTGTGTGGCTTCAATTTCTGAAACCCACTCTTGTGTCTTCTCTGAGGAATACAGTACTTGGGGGGACTATAACTCACATTAAAATGTATTGCATGCTTATAAAGTAGCTGTTACTTTCTGCTCATATATCACATTATATATATCATATCAAATATATTTCTTTTACAATATATTTTGTCATCTTATATAACGATTACAGATTAAACTTGGACTGACATTTTACCTCCGACAGAGTCAACTGTAACAAATTTATCGCGTATTACTAACGCATACACGTTTAACTGCGCTGCTGGATCTGGAGCTGCTCCTAGTGTCCAAGTAATTTCAATATCAGCTGTGCTGTCTACAGCTCGCTCGCTGTTTACTAACATCAAAATAAAATATCGGATAAAGTGTACGAAATTCCTCTACCGATATCTGAGATCCATCTCCAACATCTTGATATTTTTGCAGTGCGTCGAGCAGGTACATGTAAGGTCTAGTAACATTTTTATTCTCATCATCTGCAAAATTGCATTCTATAGCTCGTTCTGGATATTGCTTTGAATTTATTCTAGCGTATATTCGTCTAACATCAGTGCTATAAAATATCGCATTATTTTGTTGTTGGTTACCACGTCGCGCTTGTCTCTGAAATACAACAAATAATTGCCGTGGTTTTGTTCATTTGGTGTCGTTGTAACTCGCCATGTGTAGTCGGTGGTATTCGGAAATGTTGTTTGATATATTCTATGTTGCTGAAAATAAATTCTGTTTGTGTGTTTTTCCAGCATATTATTTAATTCCGCCATTTTAGTGATAGACGGAGTTATTCTTGGCATCCATAGTGCAAGTTTGTTATGACAAATTGTACATCGGCTCCACCAGATCTAAACAGGCAGTCGTTTTGTTCTGATCGATCTAAAATAAGCGTATGTTTAACTCCACGAAATACTTTATTATAGTCCCTGCAAAAGCCAAATATTGTACTTAGTGGTAGCATTATTGTAATTTGACGTGATACTGCTGCAAGTGCCTTTCTCTTAGCATGACCTTCATTATAACGTATATTTTTTAAGCTAACTGTTGTGTTAACCAAATCTAACATTGCAACACCGTCTGCAGCTGCTCCTGGTGCGGCTATACCAAGATTATTACAAGCTGCAGTAAGTGAGACTCTTGTAGCGTCTTCATTAGCGGCTACATCTGGTGGGTCAATACCAAAATTGGCAGCATTAGCAATAAGAAAATTTCTTACAATTGCAGCATCTGCAGCGGCATTTGCTCCATGTGTAAATACTCCTCTTGAAATAAATTCTTCAGATCCTGCTGTAGCAATTCCAGTATCTTTAAACAACATCATATTAGTTGCAGTTGACCTGGAATAGTCGTCGGAAAATGAAAAAATATTTAAGATTTTACTTGCAACTTGTAAGTGATTTGAAATATCTTCGACAGTTTGATTGACCAGCTGATATCGAGCACTTTTAAATAAACACCAACCGTCATTTATAAGAGCTACTTCTGTTTCAGCTGCAATTGCGGCAGGTGGAACAACTACTGTCATAGTCTGGCCACGAACTTCCAACATTGCTTTATGAGGCAGTAGAAATACGTCCTCGTCTCGAGTATTAAATGTTCTGACGCCAGCCTTATTAGGATCGTTAGAATTTTCATCAAGATATTCAACGTATTCGAATTCTGTTACTGTGTCGTCTGTGTCATAAATTTCTGCTAAATCGAGATAATTTTTTACAGGCATTTTTTTATTTATTAGGTTATACAAAATTATTTCGGTGTTGTTACTTTAGATATTAATTTTTGTATAATTTGTTCTCCTCGTGGTGATAAAGTTTTTTTGTCGTTGTTATCATTGCGCGTTGAGTTTCTTTTGTTGGTGCGATTTCTGAAATAGCTTGCTTGATTGTCGGTATACCACGTTGTGGATCGCCTTTTATTTTATCAGCTATTTTTTTGCCCCACAGCAGTTCCAGCAGCAGATGCAGCTCCAGTTGCAAAAGCTTTTGACGCGTCAAGTGCAATTGGTGCAACTTTATGAGCTATTCCTGGAGCATTTTCTATAATTTTAGCAAATATATTTCCCAAAAATCCTCCTACTATTTTTCTTCGATAAACTTTTTTTCTCTGTTTCATTATATCTGAGGTTGCATAATTTTATTACCAAATCTTCCAGAAAATATGTTTACTGTTCGCGTAGGTGTAAATAATAAGTAACAATTTCATTATTAAGATCTAACTGTCTTCCAGACTGATCTGTCAATTGCATATTTACCTTTGTTATTTGATTTTCAACGTTTAACGGATAATAAATAACCTGACGTGGACTAATTTGCATAAGAGATCCCGGCGGAACATCTGGTGAAAAACTGTATATTGTTTGTCCTTTACTATCTTTAGCTGAATAAGATCCAGATGCAATAGAGCAATTTACCAATATTGCGTTTACATCAGTTATATTTACTGGCAGTTGGCCGTCATATGTTTCGGGATTATCACGATTAAGAGCAGGATATACATAATTATAAAATCCTATCAGTGGTGCGATACTTGTTTGCGATACAAGACTAACTGTTATATCTTTTAATTTCATTCTTGCGCGTAACGTATTATAATTTGGTGTAAGCTCAAAATTATCAGCTATACCTTTATTTTTTGTTATTAGTTCTTTTATTATTTTATTTAGATCAGTGACATTATAAGCTCCTTGTGGAATTTTAATTGTTTTCCACGTGACAAATGGTGAAGTGCTTATAGGAACAGTAAATGTAAATTCATCGTTTACTCCAGTTTTTAGATTAGCCATAGCATGCCAACAAGTGCAGGAAATTAGTCCAATTTCATATTGTTTCTCACGATCTAGTTCTGTTGGCGGAATATACTTTACAGAAAAATTTGCGCTATCTTTATCAGATTGGCTAGAGTCTAGTGATAATGTTGCTGACATTTTTTATATAAAATCATTATACAAATTTATAAAATTAAATCGCGGCGATTATATCATATCGTGATGTAAAGTTCTGCATTCGTCAGATGTTAATAAATTTTCTGATCTCAAATTATCAAGTATGTCAATAATTTC
>JAECUM010020393.1:0-30338 GCA_016617855.1 Megalonaias nervosa | reverse complement strand
CAAATATAAATTTTGGTACTATCCAAAAGCATCTTTGAAATAATTGGTAAATATAAATTTTGGTACTATCTTTACCAAACACTTTATTTATTTTCATCGCATGCCGATTGTTTTTCATTAACGCATATAAGAGCAAGAAATGTTTGGGTTGCAAAATCTGTGCGGTAACCCGGAGCGGAATTTCTAAAAAGTTCCGGTACTTGGAAATAGATATTCTGTGTGTATTCGTCTGTGTGTGTTTGGGATAAGAATAGAAGCGAACAGTCATTGTAAGAAAAAAAGAAATATACCAATGATCCATCAAGGATTATAATACTAAAAAAGTCATTGCACTTATACTTATAGTGGGGGAAATATTATAATTTCAATGACAATTTAGCTCAAGGTTTGAAGTTACATTCCCACAATGCAGGTAAAGGAACAGGGTGCATGGGTTGGAGTAAATATGACAGTCTGGCCTTCTCTATTCCATTTTGGGTTACAGTATTGTCTGATGGTTTTTGGATTAGGAATAATTTTTATGAATAAAGTTTCCGTCGTAATGCCCTTGGTCTCACATACTAAGAAGGTATGTGTTTTGTCCTCAATCTTTTCCAGACAAATGGGACAAATTCTATATTCAATATTCAGTGGCTAGATGGTGAACAATATTTAGATCCTTTTCTATGTTTCCATACATGTCTAATTTGCATTTATTTCTACGCTGGCTGAACGAAAAATAAATATTGCACTGGACAAATATATTCAACCATTTCTTGAAGTGACAATCGCGTATGTCTCGATGTCTGCAATAATAGCTTTGCATGGGTAAGCTAAAGCAATTTTGTATTTCATGAATAACTTTATTTGTTTTTGGTGGAACATTTATTTAATCTTTTGGTACTTTTTTGGTCGTCAAACCAAGAAGTAGAAAATACACTAATTAACTATTCCACCAGAAAAAGATAATGCTACTTTATTCCGTAGTTTAAGCTTCATGGTCATTATACAACATAATTAAAATAGTATATACATAAAATCATGCAGCGCCATCTGCAATACAGTGAGTAGTAATTTTTCAACATCTTGAGTCTCGGCAAAGCATAAGAATAAGCATTTTCACCCAACCAATCAAAATAAAATTCTTCTACTATACCCAGCTTGGGGAGAATGTAATTTATTAATTTGCTCTAAAGTTTTGATCATGGGATGTGTGTGTGTAATTTGGATTTTTAACGTAGCTTGAACAATTTTTCAGTCATTTCGCTACGATGTCTGCAGTGTGGCAGTTTATAGTGATGTCTAGCAGACATGTAGCATGATGTGCAACCCAGTCACATTATCCTGACACCACGCCGACCAGTCCTAACACTAACCTCTTAATGCTAAGAGCCAAGCGAGGCAGCTGTGCCATTTTTGTACGCCTTTCGTATGACTCGGCTGGGGATCGAACCCACGACCTCCCGCATCCGATGCGGACGCTCTAACCACTAGGCCACTGGAGCGGTCTGATCATGGGATGAAAAATCAATGTTGTGGGTCATAATAGTTGAATTGCCGCAGTCTTTGCGAAAGAATTATTAAAATATTCATTTGATTTACATAGAATATGTTAGCTATTGGAAGGCATTTTTTTTCACAAAAAATGCAACACGAGGCATGAAATAGTGATGTATTTTATTGATATCTCAACAGATGGATCGTCCAGTTATAGAAATATAGCGGGAAAATAGTATAAATGTATTTTAAGTTAAGAAAATGATTGTAAAACTTTTGCCTTTAGTTATAATATCTTGCGCATATAGGACGTTGTAAGGAGACTTTCAAATCCCTTGTTTGTTCTCCTATATGCTTTCCTCTGTATGCTATATAATTCCTATGTTTTCCTCTATATGCAATATAAGTCCTATATGTTTTCCTCTGTACGCAATATAAGTCCTATGTTTATCTTTTTATACAATATGTCCTATGTTTTTTTCTGTATGTAATATAAGCCCTATATGTTTTTGTATATATCCCATATAAATCCTATACGTTTTTCTCTATATGCAATATAAGTACTATATGTTTTCTCCTGTATACAATATAAGTCCCATGTTTTCCTCTATATAGGGTTAGTTGCTCTGAATTGCTCCGTCTTGTGGTCTTGTGACGCACATGCTAATTGAGTATGTGCGTTTTATTTCTTAACTTGTACAGCGCTGTGTTCTTCTACGTTTAATTTGTTTCTGCGTGCATAACTGTATTCGAAGTGCGCATGTGCCAACCCTTACAGATGTATATTATTTACTCTGCATGTAATTTAAAGCACATTATATTCGTGTGAACTGGTTTCTCTGCTTGAAACTTTAGGATTAAAAATTTTATTGTATATATATTTAACATACAATCAAGATTTTAAATAAGTTGTGACAATCATTTAAATTAGTAGGTATGTATGTATGTATGTATGTATGTATGTATGTATGTATGTAGGTAGGTAGGTAGGTAGGTAGGTAGGTAGGAAGGTAGGTAGGTAGGTAGGTAGGTAGATGTGTATGTATGTATGTATGTATGTATGTGAAAGTTAGTCATTATTTTGTAACTTTAATTGTTTTGTTTACTCTCAATTAACTAGCTTCAATGAACTGTGTCTTATTCTAAAAGTACAAAACGACTCAAATGAAAAATTGAGTTACTTTTTCTTTAGAACTCATGACTTCATCAAAATGTAACAAATGTTCTCAAACCGCACACGAAGTCGGTCTATATACAAGTATTTCTCTACATTTTCCTTCATGACTCCGCCTCCACAACTTGATGACGCCTAAAATAGACACAATCAATCACGTCGCACCATTCCTCGTCCATTCAATGTATATTGTTGATAGAAATCTAGTTTTGTCGAGAGGGATTTGTTATGGATGACCGAGTTTTGCAAAGCACCTCTGACACGAGGCAGGCAAGGTAAACCAATTAAGATCAGGTAAATCAGTTTTTATTAAGATTCCCGCCACCAGGGTAATTTCGGTCAGTATTATAAATACTCTGCGTAGTCCAATTAGTGCACACAAACGGATACAACAGATGTAAGAAGAAAGACAAAAATCTTCAAGTTTAAATTTTAACTAAAGTACAAACTAATGGGATAAAATATAACGGTGGGCAAACTTTGCATATAAATCAGGATTAAAAGAGAATTAAGTTAAATTTAAAGATGTGATGTATTCTGAATTACAATGAAACTTTTTTTTTTATTTCATCATTAAAAATTGCGATGATTTGCTTTCTTTTTTTCGTAAAACTTTACAAAAATTAAAATTTCCATTACATGTAAATTGAGTTGGATGAAAAAAGAAAACCTAGTATATGATAACAGTTTGTGGCGTCTAACTTTTCCTTTATTTTACGCCAGAGGCTAGAACTTGAGTTGCACACGCTTTGTACTTTTTTTTATCCTCAGTCAGTAGAACGATCGTAGCTGTGACGTCATTCGGCATGGTCACTTTGGTGGTGGTGGTGGTGGGGGGGGGGGGGGTCATGGTCCGGTTGGCAGAAAGGCAATAAGTTTACTCGATAGTTGATGACTAACTGCGATGTTGCCGAAATAATTATATATCTCTCCTTCTGTAACTCATTCAGTCTGACTCCGTACTTTGGTTTAAAGTCGATAAAAACTGGTTCTGAACGTAAGATAACATTCATTTTGGAGTCGTCTATTTTCCTCAGTCAGTTACAAGGTTTTACGGTGAAGATGAAATGCATACGTTTGGATCTACGTATACTATCATGTGTACTTCGATTTAAATTTTATAACTTACAAAATCAATAATTATTTGATAAACTTTAATTCTCAAAAATGTCGATTTTGACGTTGATTACTTAAAAAAAAAATTTTCAGTGATACCGCGAAAAGTTCTGGACGAGTACAAATTGCATTAGAATAAAGTAACACTAGATCAGGAAATTAATATACCTGTGACAATACTGATAGGCATACTTAAAAATAATAATCTTATTATACTAAATGGAATACATTTGACTATTCACTTGTTTCTAGCAACTCTGTAAAATATAATAATTTCTGCATACATGAACTTGACCAACATTGTACAGTTGGCCATTCCTTGTTTTAATTACTAGTTTTGGTTTCTACCACAAAACTAAGCAAATTTTACCTGTTGATAACAATACATTATCACAAGAAAACAGAGATTGCAATAAAATAAAAAGGCTAATTTTATTAAATATATTGATACCGGTAAACTAGAAGAAACATTACAGAAAACTCAGGATGCACATAATTTTATACAATCCGTATATTAGAATGCTATCACTATGATCATTCTGTAATGACACTGCTTTGGAATGTTTTGTAATAAATAATATCAATCATATTTATAATAATAATAATAATAATAATAATAATAATAATAATAATAATAATAATGGTTTGGAACTAAATTCCAAAAGGCACTAAGAAAATATTTCTATGTAAAATATTATATACGACAATAGCCAAACAAGCGAATAGGTCACATTTTAAATATCTTGATTTGAGATACAGTAATACAATACAGATAATCCTTTATAATCTGTAACGCCATTTCCCTTTTGCACATAGCTAGCAGGCGCTTAATTTGGTAGTACATTTGCATCATAGTTCGTCTCGTTCTTTTGTCTTTCTGCCAACTATAGATATTCTTATTTGTGACTTCAGACAGAGATTCTCCGACGATCTCTAGACGATACTACGAATTCAGTCCGGTGCTGTTTTACCATCCTCAATTAATAATTTAGGCGATTTGGTATCTATGGTGTGTTTGTTAGCTGCTGACGGACAAAACCAATATAAATCAAAGTAAAGGTCGTGTAAATGTAACTATATTCATATTCATTATTATCAGACAATAGAGATTTAAAACCTCTACGGAATTAAACTGCTTTAGACTCTCCCCTACTTTTCAAGTACACATATCGTTAAAGTAGGGCAAACTCGATATGGGTGAATACACTCTTCTACGCCGGAGTTAGTGCTAGGCACGTCTCGAAGACAGAAGTGTGTCAAATAAAGGGTGTTGATAATTATTGCTCACCCCAAATAGACAGGAATGGAGCTCGATGTTAGAAAGACTCTTGTCATCGTTGGTATAGTACTCAGAGCTTGGAATTGCCACAGTAAGTAATTTCGAAGATAGCACGATGTGTGTGTGTGTGTGTGTGTGTGTGTGTGTGTGAGAGAGAGAGAGAGAGAGAGAGAGAGAGAGAGAGAGAGAGAGAGAGAGAGAGAACGTTTACTGTTGATCGGAACTCCCTGGAATCCTCAGGAAATTACCGAAGCTACCGATATGTTGTTGATGGAGTGGAAAAGTATTTGTTTTCATAAAAGAGTTAAAACCCTGCTTTATCCAATTCATTCTTTTGACTGGAAAGAAAGGAAAACTGCTCAACACATATTAGCAGGAGAAATCATAAAAGTAAGTCAGGTAATTTATTACAAGCATATTATTCTTTCACTACTGAGCAGATGTGCGATAACTGAAGAAGGAGAGTAGAAAAGCGTTATTCATATTACTGCTGTGGCACAAAGATTGTGTTTAAAAAATATATAAGTATAGGAGATTTTAAGAATAATTTGGGTTTAATGCATTATTTCACATAAAAACATGTATACTTCAACTATTCTCATGTTACTGTGAAAATTTATCGTGCGTATATATGCTGATGGCACGGTGGAAAAGCTATCAGAGGTACGTATGGGTGACATTTGAGAACGAATGTATAAGTAAGGGGGTGGGGGAAATGTTGTAGTCCATGCGTAAGGGGGCACTCACAAACCCACCATATTGGTTAGCATTGCTCACTTTTGCACTAATACATTCTACTAGTTATACATTTGGGGTCCCGAGTGGCCGAGTGGTTTAAAGCGCTCACCGTTACGGATCATTATCATCTCACCTCTGTCTGCGTTCGGCCAATGTGTGTATGCGAGAAAGCTTGCCAGTAGCTTCTCTTGGATCGGTGGTTCTTTCCGGTGTTTTCCCGGGTTCTTCCTCCACCATTTCTACTGGCCGCCATGTATAGCCTATCTTGTCCTGAAAAATGGCGTTCAACCCTACAACACATTATAAATGTAATTACATGCATTGCTGACGCAAGAAAATCGAAAGAAATGAATGGCGCCGGCAGGGCAAATATTTGTAGAGACCTTTCTCAGACTCTTGTTTGTGATAAATCTTTCAATGTCACTCTAAAGTCTGGTTGAAGGAAAGTACCTGAATCCATCATAACAGAAACCAAACCTCAAAGAAAATATTCGTCTTGATGATGTAATATTCGGACCGTGATATAATGCAGTCAATATTTTCATGACAGTAACAACAGGGAAAAGAGATCATAAGGGAACTAAAAATACAGAGAGATAAACAAAATGACCACGAAAAGCACGAGAAAGGCAAAAGAGTTCTGGATAGAAAGACAGTGTTGTGGCATCGAAGACAGTCTGAGCAGAAACAACAGCAAGAAGGCATATCAGCTGGTGAAAGATCTCACAACCATGTAACAATGAAAACTACCACCATCCAAGACAAATCAGGAAAATGCCTCACAGGCGATCAAGAGATCTTCAAGCGATGGACAGAATAGTGCTCCGAATTATACAATCACAAGACCGTAGGACATCCAACAGTACTAAACTGCCCTCAGACAGAAGAAATTTATTACAACTCCATTCTTCTCGAGGAAGTAGAGACTGCAGTTAGGTCACTAAGGAAAAGAAAGTCAGTAGGAGATGAAAAAGAACCGTTAGACTTGTTTTTGAGCACCTCGACACAAACTCCACAGAATATGGTATAGAGATTAGCCTCGAAAAAAAAAATGATGACAAACAACACCAATGGCATCAGTGCAGCTAACAGAAGCTGGAAACAGTCACAAACTTCAAGTACTTGGGATCAATTATTACCGTTGAGGGCTCCATACCAGAACTAGTTTGCAGGATTGCCCAGACAACAACAGCAATAACAAGGTTGAAACCAATATGGAAGGACATCAACATTGGTCTTGGTTCCAAAATAAAGCTGATGCGCACTATTGTAATATCCATTCTTCTGTATGCTTGTGAAACATGGACGCTCACATCAAATCTACAAAGCAGGATTCAAACCTTTGAAATGAAATGCTACCGCAAGACCTCAGGCATCTCATGCATTGACCATGTAAACAACAAAGAAGTCCACAACATGATCCAACGAGCCATTGCACCCTATGAAGACGTCTTGATCACCTTGAAAAAATGCACACTGAAGTGGTACAGTCATGACTCAGGATCATCTGGACTGGCAAAACAATCTTGCCAGGCGCAGTGCGAGGGTGCAGAAGAAGATGCAGACAGAAAAAGAGGTGGGAAGACGGCATTAAAGAGTGGACAGGCATGGGGTTTGGAGATTCCCAAAGGCAATAGAGAACAGGAAAAAAATGGAGAGAATTGGTTGTGAGGTTATATGTGGGGTCCCAACGACCTCTTGGGTTAAGGGATTGATGATGATGATGATGATGATGATGATGAATAACATTGACTGAAATACGCATTATATTTGAATGAAATGATTAATCAGCATCTTCATTAATATTCGTATAAATGGGTTATTACCGTCCTTCATATTAGGATGAAATAATTAAACACATTGTCTCTTACTATTCGTATAAAATTATTAATCTTCCTTAATATTCGTATATAATTACTATCTTCATTTCTATTCGTAAAAAGATATTAAATACCATATTCTTTCTTACATACTATAAATGAAGGAAATGTAATCAGGTGATTAGTAACAGTAAGGATTCATGCATACGTTAATTTTATGAAATACAGAACCCTGATCAATATATAACAGAACTATTTTAAGATTATTTTAAGGTCGAAACTGTTTGATCTTTTTATTGTTCTCGTAATGGGTCGTATTTTCAATTTTCAGCTCTGGTTAGCATTGACAGATATAAAGCATTTATTAGCTTGGATATCTTAAAAAATAATATTCGGAGAGTCTCCTTTATGTATTATTCGAACAATTATTTCTCATGAGAGGACTAGTAAAATATCCGACCATTGTCTTTGAAAACAGTTAATTTATGTTTTCATTCTTTTTTAAAAGTGGGTCTGATTATGTACATAGAACGTATATACGTCCAGTATAGGGTATCATATTTACATGACCTTCACTAAAGGTTGTTGCTTCACTGACACGGCTTTTATTCATTATTTCAGCCATAAACAAGCGTCTTCTTCTTTTAGAAAAACGCCCTAAAACCTTTTCGGTAGATTAAACTATATCCCCCCCCTCCCCAATACTCATCCTTATGGTATGATCTTGTTTAGCATTGTAATTGCTGTTTTTTTTTTTTTTTTTCTAACATTGTTGAGTATAATTTAATTTATAGGGCAAAGGAAGTCCCTACATTATGAAAGATCAGTGCACTGATTCAATTACCTCTCGAAAAGAAAATTTCAAAAGTACATGTAACCTGACACTAGTCCTATAGATGCACAACGCGGTCATTAGGTTTTCTGTCAAAACATGGCTGAGTGAAAATATTAATTATAATGTTCACGGCCATCGTGGTGCGAGATTTAAAATCGGACAGGTTACGATTATCCGATGTTGCCTCCCTTATACCTCTATAGCGCGGTACATGTCTACGTTTTGATATTAAAGTTATCGCCACATTTCACGATGTACCTCCTGTGGATTTGATTATATCAAGTATCGGGATACATAAAACGTACCCATAATTAAAGTTAAGGTTACACCGTCGTTTGAAACTAATATGAGGTCTTTTAAGATCCATCATGAATTTCCTCTTGTTCCTTTATCCTTTTAAACACATATGTTCTGCTCAAGGTTAACCACGTTCAAATAATCATTACTGCAGTTGGTACACAAATCTTTAGACAGGTGTTTTATTTGTCTTTGCAGTCGTATATATGAAATTCTCCCACCCCTTTTTTAATTCGTACTTTATTTTCATTTCTGGAGCAGATTGATATTTGTTGCTCAAATAAAACACTGAATATATCATATTTTGTTTATCATATAAAATATGTTATTTAATTTTAAAATTTCTACACGTTTTTTTTCAAGAATTTGGGTATGTCTGATTTAATTAGAAAATCACATAGTTTTCAACCATTAAGTTCATTTGTAAGTTCATAACGTAAAGAAGCAGATTTATTGATACATCAGTAGTCGGGCTCTCACGAAAATGTAACCTATGTTCGTATTATATGTATACTCATGTTGCAAAAGCTTCAGGAAAATGTGATTGAAAATTACTAAATTTTCACCAGAAAACTTTTGATGCAAATACTGAACGTTTATTAAACATAAACATTAATGGAATTATTACATGGGTTTCATTGTGGATAGACATGCTTCTAAATGTCTCAGATTTTTCCTAAGTTCCGTAATTTTGAAGCCTCTTTCTCTTAGTTCTGCGAAAAGCGCCAAAGAAGCGTCCTGAAAATCGTGTTTATTGTTACAAATGGTACGAAACCTCAGTATCTGGAATTTGTCAATGTTTCTGAGCAAATAGAGCTTAACAAATATATTTATTTAGCAAGTGATGACTGCCTCTTTCTTTGAAATACAATATCCCTTGTATATTGCTATAACCAAGAAGTACACACTTTCCTGACTAAGTTTTGTTGATTAACGGGGGTTATTAATCTCTCTAAGAAACTGATTTAGTTTCTTTTTCGAATAAGTCCAAATGAAGAAAATATCATCAAACACCAAACATAGAAGAATGTTGACTTTAAGACCTCAGCAAATATTTCCTCCTTTCATTCAGTAACATCAGTATTTGCAAAAGCTGAAGCAAACTTATTCCTTATTGCTGGACCTTGTTTGGGAGATAAATTCATAAATCGATCGATATACGGATAAATTATTCCTTTTTAAATACCAATTGGTAAATTAGAAAATTATGTATTGATCCAGTTTCAAAACCACTCTTTTGGGTCAGCCCACTCCGACAATCCAACGTTTATTAGTTATTACACGCTAGTTTCGCCATGCTTGCCACTAAATACGCTACCTGGTAAAAGTTAGGACACACTTCCGTCCGTCTGTCTGTCCATCCATCCAGAACATAGCAGTTACATTGACAACATGACAGCCATCTGTAAAGGAGCTTTCGTTCTTGACTCCATCACCTGGGGTCTCTGTGGGAGGGCAAAGGTCCATTGTATAAAATGTGCAATAACAATGGCATTTTCAAACAGCTAACAGTCAGGTAGCACATGTTTCTTAGCTTTGATCCCTGAGTTACTTCGGGGGTGGGGTGGTGGTGGACGTGACGTAATAAAAACATGGGAATTCATGAAGATATTTTTCAGGTGCCACGGACTGTCCACAAGCATTTGATGCATCCTCTTGTGAAGAAATTCAGAGAAAAGATTGTTACGATACCAGTGTTGAGGGAAACTGCTGCAACGCTTGCAGTCATTGGAAATTTGAAATTTCAGGTACATCACGTCGTGTTGTGGTAATGTTATACCTTAGAAACATTATCTATCATTAAATAAAGTTACATTAATGCACATTGTTTCACATAAGTACAAAACGACAATTGTTTTGGATAAGTTCAAAATAAAGTGTTAAGACTTGTGAGGAGAGAAGTAGCAACAATTCTCCGACATAGAGGCTTGGTAGAAAATCTTAAATCGGTGGTGGTGGTGGTGTGTGTGTATATGTGTGTTATAAACTTCCAGTGCTTATCAATCGATATCCACCTATCTCTTCTTTCGAAGCTACCTACTCATTTTCTTAACTACATACATACATACATACATACATACATACATACAAGTTGTAAGTTATAGCTAGATTATTTACTGATGAGGAGTTTAAGAAATAAAGAATGTTCAGTAAGCAACTTGTTTGCTGATTTGATGGGAAAAATGACCCTCATCCTGGTTCTCTTATTGTGTCTTTGGTTTATATATAAGCTTGAAATTGTAAACAAAATCTTCATTTCTGTATTAATATCTGCAGTTGAATAAGTCTTTTAGTTGTGTTCATTTATACTTTGAGAGAATTTATTTATTTAAATTATTCATTGGAATAACAAAGTGCTCATTGACTCTAGGACTAAATAACTATTATGGAATTACTGTGAATTTATTCAAGAACATTTCAGATTATATCACTGTGATACACCAGGGCTGTTGTTATATTAGCTCATTCGAGGCTGCTAGAATCATCAGCACATTCAAAATTGAATTTCATTTGTAACACCACTGGAATTCATTCGGAAAACTCTATACCTATGGACTTGCGATAAACGTTTAAGACTATCTTCACTTTTAAATCTTTACTTTGTATTCTAGGGAAATACATTATTTGTTGAATGTTGCATACACACACACATTCATATATATATACATTACATGTACAATCACTCAGTATAAATTTCAATTTCATGCTCGATCTATTTATTTATGACCAGTTTTAGTCGTTGCTGATATATTTGTTGATATGAACTTATTATGAACCATAAAACTTCATGATTTCCTTCTCTTTGATAACTATGGATGATCTTTTACAGGCTGTGAGTACGGGGACAGGCGGACGGACTGTCAGAATATATCAAGAAATAGTTGTTATGAGAGTGATATTCAAAATGACTGTTGCTTCACCTGCTACTATCTATGTAATGAGAGGTATCAAGGTAACGATTGCTTTTTACACAGTAATCTACAAATAAAAATATACGAACATATATACAATGCCACTAAAAGCACTCAGAACCAAAGCAGCATGAACAAAATTAGCATCAATATCAATGACGACACCACTGTGATAACAACTACAACCACAGTAATAATAATAATAATAATAATAATAATAATAGGAGGAGGAGGAGGAGAAATGATAAATAAGATGATTACGACCGCCACAAATAACATTACGATAAAATACTCACTACCACCACTACTACTACTGCTGCTCTACTATTGCAACTACAACCACCAACACAACAACCAACGCCACAACTGCAAATATCACCACCACAACTACTTCTACCTGGGCCGATTCTGATACTGTTATTGAATGTATCAGTAGTTACAAAATACGTACAAAATCATTATATATTCATATTTAAATACGTACAAAATCAGTATATAGTTATATAAAAATGCCTACAAAATCAATATATATATTCGTATCAAAATGCTTACAAAATCAGTATCTAGTCATATAAAAATGCCTACAAAATCTGTATAATATTCATATTAAAATGCGTACAAAATCAGTATATGGTCATATTAATATGCCTACAAAATCATTATATATTCATATTCAAATGCCTGCAGTATCAGTATAAAGTCATATTAAAATGCCTACAAATTCGATAAATAGTCATGTTAAAATTCCTTTAAAATCAGTATATGGTCATATTAAAAAGCCTACCAATCGGTTTATGTTCATATTAAAATGGCTACAAAATCAGTATATATTCATATTAAAATGCCCGCAGTATTAGCATAAAGTCGTATTAACATGCGTACAAAATCATTATATATTCATATTAAAATGCGTACAAAATCAGTATATAGTCAAATAAAAATGCCTACAAAATCATTATATATTGATATTGGGGAGATTACCTCTAAATGGATTGCTTCGACTGTTTGACGCGAAGATAACCCTATTTAATTATGGAGCTGAGGCTTGGGGGTTTGATGATGCCAATGATATTGAAAAAGCTCATTTGTGATATTGTAAATATATCCTTGGTACATCGAAGTCTACTCCAAATGCATTCGAATTAGGAAGAATTAGTATGCAGTGTATAAGAAATAAGCGTACTTTGAAATATTGGCTGAGAATCCTAAAAATGCCAGAAGACAGATATCCTAAACAATGCTACAATTTACACTTAAGATGGGGGGGGGGGATTTTGATTGCTGGGCTAACACTGTTAAAAAGCTTCTATTTACATCTGGATTTGGCAATGTTTGGTGTACTCAGGGCGTAAATAATGAAAATAAATTTCTTATATTGTTCAGCCAGAGATGTGAAGATATTTTAAGGCAAAAGTTACAGGATGAGATTAGGTCGATGGAAAGGCTGCGCTTCTATAGGTCATTGGGAGTAGAATTTACTTGTCAAAGATATCTAGAATTGCTGGCAGATAGCGATCATTGTTTTATAATCACTATGCTTAGAGTGGGGAACTTGCCAATCAGAGGTAATACGGGAAGATTTGAAAGTATTTGCTGTGAGGAAAGATTGTCTCACATTTGTAACGTTAACATTGAAAATGAATTCCATTTTATTACTGCTTGTCCGCTATATGGAGAAATACGAAGAAAAATGCCAACAAAATCAATATCTATTCGTATTAAAATGCGTACAAAATCAGTATACAGTCATATAAAAATGCCTACAAAATCAGTATTTATTCAGATTAAAATGCGTACGAAATCAGCATAAAGTCAAATTAAAATGCCTGCAGTATCAGTATAAAGTCATATTCAAATGCCTACAAAATCGGTATATAGTCATGTTAAAATCCTTTTAAAATCAGTATATGGTCATATTAAAACGCCTACGAATTAGTTTATGCCCATATTAAAATGCCTACAAAATCGGAATATATTCATATTAAATTGCCTACGACATCAGTATATAGTCATATTAAAATGCCTGCAGTATTACTATAAAGTCATATTAGAATGCCTACAAAATTAGTATATAGTCATATCTAAATGTCTACAAAATTATTATATAGTCATATTAAATATATAGTCATATTAAAATACCTACAAAATCAGAATATATTCATGTTAAAATGCACACAGTATCAGTATAAAGCAATATTAAAATGCCTACAAGATCAGTACATAGTCGTATTAGAATGCATGCAATATGAGTATTTATAGTTTACTGCATTTGTATGGGAATATATGAACCAGGTTTTCTCTGTAATAATACACGACCTTGGGAGTACAGTATGAGTATTTATAGTTTACTGCATTTATACGGGAATATATGAACGAGGTTTTCTGTGTAATAATACACGACCTTGGGAATACAGTATGAGTCACAAAAAACGAGTTCATATTTTCCCATACAAATTCAGTAACCTTGTTATTATAAACGTATTTTTTTTTTCAACCTAAGGCTTAATAATAAAAAGAATAGACTTCAAGAAACAAAGTAACTGAAATTTAGGAGTATTCCAATATAAATACACAACCGTAGATTCATCAATACACAGTAAAAATATTAATACGCACATAACACAGCCCAGCGACCTTTGAACTTCGTCGCGCACTGGACATTATTTTAAAAAGTTCTTTATTTGGTCTACATAAAATCGAAATTTTGGTTCATATTGTAAATGAACGGGCATTGAAACACCGTTTGCAGTTGATATGAAATGGATAGATTTTGCTTTTGTGTGGATCCAACTCAATTTTGTTTTGCTGCTTGTGATGGACTCGATTGTATATAGCCGAGTCAATAACGTACGATGTACGCAAGCAGTGGACTGGTATGACGCTGTGGAATATCACATTCATTTCGTACAGAGTGCTGTAAGGAGAATATGAATTCAATTGGAAATGTAGTCGAAATTACAGTACAATTTTGCGGTGTGTATCAAGTTTTGGAACAATTGACGTGGGTCATGTCATTCGGAATTGCAGAACTAACTAAAAAAAGTACATTTTGAAGAAATTCAAAATGTATAAATGTAAGTATATTTATTGCCATTCTCAATACCAGCTAAAGAAGACACATCTCTATGCCTTGTCACATGCATGCTCTCTGTTGGAGGGACCCCAGCTATGATCTGGATGGTTTCTATCGCTTGCCTAACATTGTATCAAAATAGTTAAACGGGGAAAATTGCAAAGCAGCTATTATGTGACAGTCCATTAGTCAGCAGAAATAATAGTTTTTTGGCGTCTTGGCTTATTGGCTATGATGCTCTTAGTTTCATAACAAAACCTTTTGTTGCATTTTTTTCTTTCTCGAATGTAGTGGTTTGATTTACTTGTAAAAAGTACGACTTAGATAGATAGTCTGCTTTTCTATGCTATTGTATAGACCCTAGAGAAGACTGGTCATAGTCTGAACCAGTGTATTGCGAAAAGTTACGAATACTTCTCCTAAATATCTGTTCAATTAATAAGAATGGTATTTTTTCATTACTGTCATGCTTGTTTTTGACATTGAGAATATCAATATCATTCGTTGGCTTATTTGAAAGTTTCGTTTGTGACTCAGTGAATTCGACCACATCGTTAACTTTATCATCTGTACATTTTTAGACGAAACAGCTTGTTTAGTTCATTCACAAACAAATCTAATCAACCAAAACCTAAATCGTCTAATACGAGTGTACATGGTCTGTTTACAAAATAGTTCCTAATACACACTAATATTGTTAGGCACACGTGTCGTGAAGTATGAAGCCGTATAGAATGGAAAATACTACACGATTTGACAATGTAAAGTTGATGGAGAAAAGAAAATGAGAATATAATAAAATGTCATATTAATAATGCCTGTAGTAACAGTATAAAATTATAATAAATGTCACAAATCAGTATAAAGTGCTATTAAAATGCCTACAAAATCAGTATATAGCCATATTAAAATGCTTGCAAAATCAGTATAAATTCGTATTAAAATACCTACAGTATCAGTATAAAGTCGTATTAAAATGCCTACAGACTCAGTATAAAGTAGTATTATAATGACTACAGTATCAGTATAAAGTGATGTTTTAATGCCTACAGTATCAGTATAAAGTAGTATTACAATGACTACAGTATCAGTATAAAGTGATTGTTATAATGCCTACAGTATCATTATAAAGATGTATTAAAATGGATACAAAATCAGTATATAGTCATGTTAAAATGCCTTTTTAATCAATATATACTCATATTAAAATGCCCATAGTATCGGTATATAGCCATGTTAAAATTCTGACACATTACTGGTATATAGTTATATTAACATTGTCAACAAAGCTGTATCAAATCAAATAAAATGTATGCGTTTACCAGAGAAACAAATAACCAACTTAAGCTCCTATGGGATTTTGCACCGACTGTAAGACACACATAAACTAGATATACAAACATAGAAGTGGAAGATGGTTCTGTAGTAAATTTAAGAAAACAAGGAAATAAAGGTATAAATGATCAAAGGACTGAATACACAAAGATAACGAATAATACTATTAGCAAGTTAGAAGACATTTATCCTGTATGATTAAAGTCTCAGTAAAGCCTAGGGAAATAATAATCCGTACATTTTGGACCTGAACGATGTCTTCCTCATTAGAACCCAAATAAAATTCATAATCGAACATACAAAGAATTATAGGTGAAGGACAATAATGTCATGCACAAAGACGCACATACCAAATGCCATGAGTCTGGGACAAAAAAGACATGCACAGAGACACACATACCAAACGCCACGAGTCTGTGACAAAAAAAAAAAAATACATGCACAGCGACACACATACCAAAGGCCACGAGTCTAGGACAAAAAGACATGTACAAAGACATACATACTAAGAGTCACCAGTCAGTGACAACAAAAAATAAACATACAAAGAAATACCAAATGTCACGAGTCTGGGACAAAAAAGGACATGCAAAGAGACATACACACCAAACGTCACGAGTCTGGGACAAAAAAGGACATGCAAAAAGACATACATACCAAACGTCACGAGTCTGGGACAAAAAAGGACATGCAAAAAGACATACATACCAAACGTCACGAGTCTGGGACAAAAAAGGACATGCAAAAAGACATACATACCAAACGTCACGAGTCTGGGACATAAAAGGACATGCAAAAAGACATACATACCAAACGTCACGATTCTGGGGCAAAAAAGGACATGCAAAAAGACATACATACCAAACGTCACGAGTCTGGGACATAAAAGGACATGTACAAAGACATACATACCAAAGGCCACGAGTCTAGGACAAAAAGACATGTACAAAGACATACATACCAAATGTCACGAGTCTGGACCAAAAAGGACATGCAAAAAGACATACACACCAAGAATCACAAGTCAACGACAACACAAAATATGTACAAAGACATACATACCAAATGTCACGAGTCTAGGACAAAAAGACATGTACAAAGACATACATACCAAATGTCACGAGTCTGGGACAAAACAGGACATATAAAAAGATATACACGCCAAGAGTCACAATTCAGCGATAACAGAAACTATGTACAAAGATATACATACCAAACGATACGAGTCTGGGAAAAAAAATGGGAAAAAAAAGACACGTAAAAAGATATTTATTCCAAGAGTCACAAGCCAGCGACAATAAACAATATGTACAAAGGCATACATACCAAATGCTATAAGTCTGGGTCAATGAAGACATTTACAAAGGCACATATGCAAAAAACCATGAGTCTGGGACAATAAAGACATGTACAAAGACATGCGTATCAAAAGCTATGATTCAGGGACAACAGAGACATGTACATAGACATACATACCAAAAAAACCACGAGTCTGTGACAATAGAGACATGTACAAAGACATACATACTAGGAGTGACAAATCAGGAACAACAGAGACATGTACAAATGCATATATACCAAAACGAGAAAGCCTGGGACCATAAAGACATGCACAGAGACACACATATACCACGAGTCACAATTCTGGGATAATATAGGATGTACAAAGACACAATGCAATGACACGTATGTGTGGGACAATAAAGACATGTACAAAGACACAATGCAAAGTGTCACATGTGTTAGCTAATGAAGTGATGCACAAGATACAAAACTTAAGAGTCACACGTTTAGAATATCAAAAATATCCACAAAGACGTAATAGATAAGCGTGTCCAATAAGATACAACGGAGACTAGTATTAATTTTAACGTTAGCACTGAACTGCTTAAACATATCGTATCTGAGTCTAATAACCTAAAAGTAATTTTCAAAATCAGTAGCGGATTCAGGAATATTATTTTGGTGGAGGTATAAATGGCTGGCGTAAACAAGTAGGCGGACGCTCTTGGGACTTTCTGCATTTTAAGTATATCCAGGGAACGATTCTAAGCATCTAACTGTAAAGAAATCTTTCTGTACAAAACCTTTCGGTTGCTCCGCGCTCATTTTCGGGAGGGGAGCGAAAGAGTAACTAGCGGCCCCCTCCCTCACCCCATCTCATCCGCCTTTGAAATCTGTACTGCATCTTCTAGGGTTAATATTGCTTTCTCCTTCCGTACTTCCTTCTCTTCTTCTTCCTTGCTCTCTCAATATTTATCTTAATATTTAGCTATTTATGCACATGTTCATTGACCTTTAGTCTTCGTTTTTAGACCATGGATGTCGAAAGTTTGTAATATAATGTAGCTTTATTCATAATTCCCTCTCTCCTTCATTGGTTAAATTAATGAAAATAGTTTAATGTAATATGAAATAATAAATCTGCAAAACATTTCCCGATTGCTTAAAATTAGTCTGGTTGATGAATTTCACAAACGTAAATATATGACTATATATTCAAATACTTCTCTCTAGCAAAACGTTTATCTTATTTCCAATTAAGTTTCCATTTTTTCTGAGTTGTTTTCAGCCAATTATTAAGGCTTAGAAACTAAACAGTCTTTTTTATCATTCAGTTTGCATACATAGAGATAGTAAATTATATCAGCGCTATATGTTAGAGAAAAAAATTGAAACTCGCCTTCTCATCCACCAAAAATAGTTTAGATTCTGAGAGAGAGAGAGAGAGAGAGAGAGAGAGAGAGCATATCAGTCTTATTTTACCATAATCGCTTGATGTATAGGGTATTCTTAATCGGATTTATTGTCTTCCACAGATTGTTACTACGGTGACAAAGAAGACTTCTGCTATGATATAGACGTGGAGGAGTGTGCGAACGACACAGTGGCTTCGACCTGTTGTCAGAGATGTGGTTTTCTCCTAGAAAAGGGTGAGTTCAGGAACTGTACACATCATTTATTCATTACTGGTGCATTACTGACAACCCAAAGAAAATACATGCATGCACTTTGTAAGATCAAACTTCGAAAACTACATGGTGTCTGACAAGGCAGGACTAATTGAAAGAATAAATTATTTCCTTATTGATTACTTCATTTTTCTTTATTTTTTCCTTGTGTAAGGTACGCAATGATCATAAAGTAAAACTTTCTTTCTTTTCTTTAATAAAAGGATGTGACGGGGATACCTCTAACAAATGTTCCAACACTTATTCTGACTGTTACAATCGGTCCTTTGAAAAAGCTTGCTGTGAAACATGCTACCAAGTTTACGACGAGTATCTAGTTCGCGACACAGGTAAAACGTCTAACTTCACCTTTTTCATTGCCTCTCGTCTCTAAAAAAGAGAGAACAATAAATTTCCACGAACGTTTGACAAAAAGTTCTTCAAATTTTTAAACCTACATGATGGTACTAATCCCTTGATTATTAAACGTCAGAGTCTATTTCCTATTTCCGCTGGACAGAATAGAACAACAATGCAAAACATGCTGCACTCACTAACAATCGAAATTATTCAATACATCCAATTAAATTAATTCAACCAAAGAAAGATTTAGAATTACTTCTAAGTTACAATATCAATGGTTATTTGAAATTATAAAATTATCATGTAAATTAAGTCAAGAAAAGGTCTCGGTAGAATATAATGTTGAGTGATATATGTAATAAGTAGATTACGAAAGAAATTAATTTTTTTCAGATTGTATGTACGGAGACAGAGGAAGAAACTGTAATTACCTATCTAGTCGAGAGTGTTACAACGGAACCAAGTATCAAGAATGTTGCTACCATTGTTACCATGATGCCAGAAACAATGAATTGCCCAGTAAGGCTTAAGTATTTAGTCATTGAGAAATTCCTTGTATACATATCTACTTACCTACATATTCACATACATACATACATACATACATACATACATACATACATACATACATACATGCATGCATACACACATACATACATATGTGTGTGTGTGATACACAGGTGGAGTGTGCAATGGAATTAAAAAGACGTGAAATATCAAATATGTATCTTTGTAAAACACTAGCGAAATATACATACATACATACATACATACATACATACATGCATGCATGCATGCATGCATGCATGCATACATACGTGTGTGTGTGTGTGTGTGTGTGTGGTACGCAGGTTGTGTATGCAATTGGCTTAAAACGATAAGTGAAATATTAAATATTCATGTTTGTAAAACATTGGCAAAATCTAATTAACCATGATAGATTTTTAAAAAACTTATTTCACACTTTCCATTTATTTGCATACAAAAAGTGTCTCGCGGTTATATCGCCTGGGTAGGCCTCTGTATTCCGAATTAATTTTCGTTATATATTACTCACAAGTCAGATGAGCCCCGGTTTTTGCTACGTGAATCGCGGGCGATTTACAAGTGTTATATTTCCCTTTTTTTTTTACAAGCCAGGTTATTTGTTTGTTTCATTTGCCTGGAATTATGGATTACACTTTGTATGTTTTTGAAATTCTGGTTACGTTCTAGTTTATCATTAAGCAAATGTCTTGTTTAACAAGATTTTTCAAACGTTTGTCATATATATGGACGTTCTTACTTCTTCAGACTGCTTATACGGTAACAGGGACAGTTGTTATGGTATCGAGAAACGTGATTGCTACGACACAAACATCCGGGATAACTGCTGTGAAACCTGTAACAGTTGGATGAATGTTCATGCTGCCAGTAAGTCGACAGACTTGCATTCAAACAGATCGAAAGAGAAAGACCAACTGACTGATCCGCATACTGACGTATACAGACAACCCTTCTCCCCGAACGTAAACCTGTAAGATGTAGATGCTGTTTGTTTCACTGATGCACTCTCCAATAAAGAGGTCGTAATGCGTGATATAATGTTTTGTATCGTCCTACCGTTACATAATGAAAGACTGCCCTGGTCACAAATGCCCCTAACAACATCCGAACACCCCCTCCCCCTTCTCGTTGTCATATGATATTTAAGCTCCAGTTTATGATTGAGTTTTTGTTGTCTAATTTTAAGACAATCAAAATCCAACTTTCAAAATTTAAAAAATATATCTTGTTATTGGTTAGCACAAAATCTAAAGCTCAGCCTCCATCTCAAATGGAGGTTTCGCAAAATATTGGCAAAATCATGCCGTGGGTTTGGGACTCAAGCGCCTTTCCAAAGGATAAACCAAGGCAGCCGACCCGGGCTGGGCTAGTTGGGTTTCGAACTCGCTAGATCAGACCTGTTGGTGACAAGGATGTTTATCGTCTCCAGTCCAGACTTTGAGGTTATGCAAATGAATGTTATCCAGACCAGACTTGGAGACTACACAAATGTTAATGGTCCCCAGACCAGACTTGGAAACCATACAAATGTTAATGGTCCAAACACCAGACTTGGTGGCTATATAAATGTTAATGGTCCAAACACCAGACTTGGTGGCTATACAAATGCTAATGGTCCAAACACCAGACCTGGAGGTTATACAAACGTTTATGATCTCCAGATCAAACCTAAAGACTATACAAATGTTGCAGGCTATGTGACTGTTTAAAATCTCCAGACCAGACCTGCAGTCCATACAAATGTTGGAGATTATACAAATGTTTACGATCTCCATATCAGACCTAGAGTCGATACAAATGTTGGAGACCTTACAAATGTTTACGATCCATACCTGATTCGGACCCGTTATAGAAATGTTCATGATCTCCAGATAAGATCTGGATGTTTACAAATCGATATGACTGAAAAATGGTTAAAGTTTTAAAAATCCAAGTCACACACACACACACACACACACACACACACACACACACACACACACACACACATGCGCTATGTGTCTTTCAACATACTTGTATGAAATAAATTTGAATACATGCTGCAGACAGATGATCTACATGAACTGTCCTTACGTAACAAGCTACTTTACCTTGTATATGCCATTTATAAACATAATTGTGCATGCAAATCTCCTTTACTAAGCATTATGCCTTTAATTCCTGCTGCCAAGGAAGAGCAACTCAGTCATAGCAAAACTAGGTCACTCTGAGCTAATCTTATCTGCACGCCTGAATCACCGTTCAGTTGTTCATTAGTTACACCCTCTACATTTTTTACCATATTTCGCCTACACAGATGGAAATTGGTGTGTCATAGCAAAAGTATGTCACTTTGATCTAACTTGCATGCTTCTGTAACTTGCATTTTCACCTGTTCTTTCCTTACGTCCACAATATCTTGGATTCTTTTTGACCTAGACTCATGAAAACTGGAATGTAAGTACATTTTGGATGAATGTAGCTGGACCATACAAAAGCCATGTCAATTTTACATAATTTGCAAATCATATTTGTATTTTCAGTTGTTCGTTTATTACACATCGGATATTTCAGAGCCTGTTTCATCTCCACTCATGAAAATTACATGTAGATACATATTGACGAAAATAACTTATTAGTATCAAAGCAAGATTACTGTACACAAATTTGCATCCTAGGATGACTGTTGTATTTTCAGCTGTTCGTCCATTACACCCCCGTCATCTTGAACCCAATATCACATACACTAATGAAAATTGCTGTCTATATATATATATATATATATATATATATATATATATATATATATATATATATATATATATATATATATATATATCGATGAAAGTAACTCAAGGACGCTAAAGGTAGGCTACTGTGACCAGCTGTTCAACCCCGAGGAACGTAGTTTATGTTGTCCCATTGCTATACTCTCCGTATCTTGGAGTCTACTTCGCCAAGACATATGAAAATTGAAAATTGATATTTAATGTATCTCAGAGGAGCAATTTAATCAAATGCCAAAGGAGTAACGTAATCACACCAAAACTGGGTCACTGTAACATAATTTGCACGCTTGAATGAAGTTTAAGTTTTGAGAAAGTCATTCCTTACACCCTCATTGTCATGGACCATATTTAACCTACATTCATGGACATGGGTATATGGATGCACCTTAACAAGGATACCTTAGCTTTGTTAATAATAGGTCACTGTGGTTACAGTATTACGCTTCAGTTACTTATTTTCCATTAGCTATATTTTTGTTACATCTTCAATATTCTAGACTCTATTTCACCTACACTTACGAACGTTGCATTGTGGATGCATATAAAAATAGGTAATCTTACCCTGTTGACCTAATTTGCACACTGGCGTGACCATTGTGCTTTCAGCTATCAATCTGTTACACCCACAATATATTTTACCTTGTTTAACTTACACGTGTGAAAATTGGCACACGTGAAGACACCTCAAGGTTTGTAGCTCAACCATGCCAGAAGTAGGCAATTGTACTAGAGTGACTTTTGTATTTTCAGCTATGTGTTTGTTACACTCTCAATGATTAGGGCCTATACCATCTACTTGTAAATAACGATATGTGGATGCATATCAATGAAAGTAAGCAACCATGCCAAATGTATGTCATAGTGACCTAACTTTTAGGTTTGAGTGATTTGGTATGTTTTACTGTACAAAGCTGTATAATATTGCTACACTACTTGTGCTCCTGTGAGCGAGTGGATCTCGTTTACGAATAAATACATTTTTTTCGCAGCTCGCGTTCGGATTCTGGAGTGCATTGTGGGCTATTTTTCCATTACTGGAAATATTCATTCTCACAATACCATAGACCTAATCCCTGTACCGCAAATGATATTTTTATAATATCATAGGCCTAATCACTGTAGTGCAAATGATATTCTTACAATACCGTATGCCTAATCCCTGTATTGCAAATGATATTCTTACATAGGCCTAATCCCTGTATGTAAATGATATTCTTACAATACCATAGGCCTAATCCCTGTATTACAAATTATATTCGTACAATACCATAGGCCTAATCTCTGTACTGCAAATGATATTCTTACAATACCATAGGCCTAATCCCTGTACTGTATGTAAATGATATTCTTACAATGCCATAGGCCTGATCCCTGTACTACAAATGATATTCTTACAATACCATAGGCCTAATCCCTGTACTACAAATGATATTCTTACAATACCATAGGCCTAATCACTGTAGTGCAGATAATATTCTCTAGCAAATCCAGGCTAGTTTGGCTCAAATTACGATAGAATGACTTTTTTACTAGGATATGTCAGTTTGTTACCCAGTATCTTTGACCCTATTATTCTACACAAAAGAAGCTAAGCACGCGTGAAGACATCTAATGAAATGTAATCACCCATACAAAAAGTAGGTCATGGCATGTAATCACCTATACCAAAATCTGGTCATGGAGTGTAATCACCCATACCAAAAGCAGGTCATCATATCTTAATTTTCATCTTAAAGTGACTTCGGTATTTTCAGGTATGCGTTCGTTACACTTTCTATATAGTAGACCTTATTCCACCTACACTCATAACAATTGGCATAAGGAAAATGACTCTACCATACCGAAGTTAGGCCACTGCGACCTGATTTGAAACTTGAGTGATTGTAATATATTTTACTGTGTAATATCGGCTACTTTCTCAGGGGCTTCTTTTGCAGGCTGGATCGTGCTTACGAGTAATGATCTTAGATAAAATCTGAATCCCCTTCTGGATGAAATTCCTTTTCGCCAAGCCACTAATTTAAAAATATCATCCAACACTATGAAATGGCTCACAAAGCAGTTCATTAAAACAAAACTTTCACATTTAAAAGTTTCTTTTTCTTATACAATCCAATGTTCAAATGTTTGTCTCGAAGAAAATGGCCCAACTATCAATTTATGAAGCAATGAAAACTCCGCTGCTCGACAAATCTGCTATGTTTAGTCATAATAATATCAATTTGTTACAAAAATTTCCGCTATATTGTTTATTCTGCCCTTCTCATCTGCCCTCCTAATAGTAAATCCCTATGTGGAGCGCTGTATCAAGTCTGTGAAAATGGACACCGGTTGAGTTCCAGAGTATGACGATTTGCCATTTGCTTTTCGACAGATTTGACAGAGCCACGCATACTGACTTTAATTTTTTAAAATCAAAGTACAGTTTTAAAAAAAAGTTATATTACTTTTTAAAGAAAGCAATTTTAGACGCTTTAATTAAAGGTTGTCTTTGTCATAAAAGTATTTTCTATCAAACTTTGAATTGTCTGATAGATGATATTTCCTCCTTACCACGTCATTTTGAAATACATTGAAGATAATCTCTCTTTCTTTCTTTCATGGACTGTAGACTACCCTAGAACAGATGTCTCAGCTGACGCTCTTTTTTCACACAGCTCGCATTAAGATTCTGGAATATAGTGTTCACTGTTTCTTTCCATTGCTGTAAATAAACATTCTCATACAATCATAGGTTTAATCCACATACATTTCAAATGAGCATTTTCTCACTACCGTGGGGCTAATCATCGCACTTCAAAGAATGTATCTGAGGTAAGACTATCAAGCCAACAGTTAATACAGAAAGAAGGTCAAGTAACCCAGTCGCCATAGTACTACTTCAGGAGTAAGTAGCAAGAGAGAGCAGATGTATATATTATGAGGGCAATGTGACCCATAATAAAGTTAAATATAATTTCATTTGTAGACTGTGAGTACGGTGATAAAGTGGACTGGTGCGGTGACATCTCACAGAAAGAATGTTATAACGACAGCGTGAATGACGCTTGCTGCAACACATGTTTCTCCATGATGACAGACACTGCAGGTTCGACCTTTCTTACCAGTCGCTGTTAGACCCCCATCATTCTTGCACGATCTTTCACTTTGTATATAAATAACAGATCAGAGTGCAAATAATCTTTGCAATTTCTTGCCAGAATACGCAAACACACAGTCGTGCTTCTAACTCATATCCATATTGGTTTCCCTTATGAACCTAATAGCAACAATCTCAGTAGCTTTACATTAGCTAGTGATTACTTTATTCTGTATAATAAAGACATTGACGGACAGTCGCCATCTTGATTACCGTATAGTAGAATCATTCCGAAAAACATTTCTTACCTATGCAAAAGTTTGTTCTCCTTTTCTACGTCTTGTGATATATTCTCGCAAAATACTTAGATGTATTCAATCATTCCATTCATCAAGCGATTTTGTCTGTTTTTACTCAATACGACAGTGAAATGAGGAAAGACATCCATTACTGGCATCAGTTCTCCAGGCATCATACTGGAATTTACAAATTGCCAAGACCGTATCAACGATGAATGATGGAATCGAGGCTCTTATTGGTCAAAACCATGTCAACAAAAACAATAACTCGTCACGAGCGAATTCAGATTCGGGATTAATTTTGCATATTTGTATTTAACTTTCCCAAATTTGTAGATCCCTCCGCCCGTAGCTATTTACTATTTCTGTTTGCATAATTTCGACCAATGAGAGCTAGGAATTCCATCATTCTTCGCTGACTTGTTCTCGCCAGATTGTAAACTTCCGTATAATGCCTGGAACACTGGTGCTGGTATGGGATGACTTTGTATCATCACTGTGTTGTGTTTAGCAAAAATGGACAAATTCTCGCAAAGAATGAATCAATTAATAGATACTGCAAAAATATATAGTAAAAAAACGAGAGAGAAACTTTTACATAGGTATGAAATTTCTTTGGAATGATTCTATCTTAAGGGAAACTATTTGGCATCGGTTCGTCTTTATTATATATCGAATACAATCCGAGAAAAAGTCAGTACTAGATAGTAACATGCTCTTGTGCCTAGTACATATACATAGATTTTCCTGTGCCTAATGCATATACATATATTTTCCTGTGCCTAATGGATATACATAGATGTTCCTGTGCCTAATGCGTATATATAGATTTTCGTGTGCTAATAAATATAGATATATTTTCCTGTGCCTAATACATATACATAGTTTTCCTGTTCCTAATACATATAAATTGATTTTCCTGTGCCTAATGCATATACATGCATAGATTTTAAAATAATTATTCTTTTTATACATGTAATTAATTCTTCTATAAGTTGATCGTTTTATATATAGTTTTGACTAATTAATCATTTTTACGTAGTTTTTCTTGTCTGTGTTAATTGCCCCACGTGCTCTGGGATGCAGAATAGACACGTGTTGCTGTGCAATCAAACATCAAACCAAACTGAAATGCTTATGGTATAGGGCTGTGTTGGAACATTTTGAAATGTGCGAAACCCTGAGTGAGGGAGCGGGGAGGGGGAACCTTCCTCTTGCTGCTGCTGGTCTGGGTGATCTCCCCAATAAAATTGAAAAATTAGAGATTCATGTTCCATTTTACTGAAAGCAATATATTAATTTTTATAATTTTTCCTTCTTGCTTGTTTCTCATTGTGTTTTGCCTCTATATCTATGTGTACGAAGCTTCATATTTGCTATAGAGCTCCGTACCATTTAGGTCATATTAGCTATTACATGTACTATCTGCTATAACTACGAGTAAGAAGGGATTGGGAGGGAGAGGATGTCTGATATGAGGTTTCTTGTTTAAGATTTTACGAACGATGTAATAATATGTTACTTTTGTTTGATCTGTACGCATTCGGGTCCATTCTTCCCTCTCGGTAATGTTATATAATCACGTGTTCCTTTGGATTGACGACCTTTTCAGATTGTAGCTATGGGGACCGCCGACCAGACTGCATGCTGGAAGAATGCGTGGCCTATAGTCCAGAAGACAAACAACAGTGCTGTCAAACGTGTGAGACGCTTTGGCCATTGTCAACGACTCCCAGTCCTTACAACACTGGATTATTATTAAATAACCAGTCTGTCAATACAAGGACGATGACGTCAGCAGCGAGAAGCACCAACTACGTCTCAACACAAATGCCGACCAGAACGACACAGGAACAAAATTCGAACTCAGATGCAGAAAGGGCCACTGGTAGTACGTTTATTATTATTATTATTATTATTATTATTATTACTCAGACTAACGGTATGTTTTACGTGATTATACCAAAAAGTGCTCAATTGTGATGAAATAACCAGAAAGTTATTTATTTCAGATTGCATGCTGTTAATCTTTTCTACAGAATCTTCGCTTGAAAATGATAAACTTTGCATTAAATTCGTGTTTAAAAACAAGAGATAATTTGATAACATTGAGTTTATAATTGCATTTGCTGACTTGAAAGAGTTGTTAGTATTTTATTTAGTATTTTAGTCACATTATTATTAATTATTTTCTCACATGACAATAAGTCTTACTTATACCTACCTATCAATAGTCACATTATTATTAATTATTTTCTCACATGACAATAAGCCTTACTTATATCTACCTATTACTACCTATCAAACGTTATTCGTTGAACATTCCAATGTACTGTTGTAGACTTTCCAGCTGGGCTCTGTTGTATAAATGAGAAAACGACGTGTTGGGGCGATAAGTTTGTCTAAAGCGGCGTTGATGGTCTGACACCTTGGCTAATTTTACCAAGTTAAATATGCACAATCAGACTGCCATACATTTCCTATATATCGCTCAGTCTTTATGAACTTTTCACCATGAACGAATAATTATTTTCTGATAAAGTGGTCAAAATAAACCTTCAGATTTTATAGAAAATGCTATGCTAGTTGGCGCAGATATAATTGATTTAGAGACTCATTAATTGGAAGTAGCTCAACTTTGAAATTTGCTCAAGTTCTGACACAATTTTGTACAGTCGCAAGTGTGTTGATTTTTGTAATAGATTGTTCTGACAATTCAATCGGCCGTATTGAAGAGTGTCTTATCGTAAAACCTATAACCAATTAGAGGGCTATCAAATGAAGCCTAGTCTAGGTAGTTGCATAATGTTGGGCATCGTGTAGAAATGGTTTCCTCAATTTGAAGTAAATTGTATGCAATATATAGCAAATGACAATCGCAGTAACTCAAAGCTTTCATTTTCATTAAAGTTTGAGATTCATCTAACTTTCTGCATGCCTTCATAAGTTTATAAACTTTCATAAATTACTTTATTTTTTAAAACTCATTTACTTTTGTAAATGAGTGTGGGTCGGAGTTCAAATATATTTCAGAAAGGTCTATTGACCTCTCTGCTGGAAGAGGTATATATCAGAAAAGTGTCATCTAACAAACATTCCAGTAAACAGCTACCAAATCTAATAACCCTATCTAGGTGTCCAACTTTACCTTTTTTGCATCTTTACGTATAAATATTGGTAGTCGGACAAACATTTATTAAGAAGAGTGGATCACGGGACAATTTTTTAATATTTAACAAGTACTTTTCCATTCAAATTAAATGAAATTTTCACACGTTACTGAGATGCATTTTGTCAGTCATAATAATTGTTATGATGAAGAAACATTAGAATTTAAATAACGGACAATGTTAATTAGCAGTCGGATCCTTCTCGTGAAATACAAGAGGTCATTTCTAACCTAATTTAATATTTTCCACTTAAAATGAAATGTAATCGAGTTTGCATAAAGCCAGTCAGTAGTAAGGGAAATGGAGACTTCTATCTCCAGGACCTCTCCCCACCCTCAAAACAAATATAAATTACCATCTCGGAGACCCTCCAACCCCTATCCCAAAATGACTTTTAGTTTTTAGCTAGGAGATTTCTACCTCAAATATAATCCAAGACTTTTACCCACCGCTAAACAAATATAAATTACCATCTCAGAGACCCTCCAAACAAATACAAATTACCATCTCGGAGACCCACCAACCCCTTTTCCAAAACGACTTACAGTTTTTAGCTAAGAGATTTCTAGCTCAAGACCTCTACCCCTTCAATTACGCGTAGGATTTATTCGCTGGAGTAAGAATGTAACTGAAACATTATTTCTAAAGTTTAGACAAAATTTCATACTCTATCATTAACATACTTTTTTTGATAATCTTTTTCATATCTGCTGACTCTCATTGGTAGGATATCCGTTAACATACTGTCAATAATACGAAACTCGCGTATTAAATCGTCTATATCATATTTTACACCTCGCAAGTAAGATCGTATCTGATCAAGTAATTTTTTGTAAGTTATACTAGCTGTTTTGCCGGCATTTTTTTTAGTCACAAGTCGGGGTTCAATTTTTTTTACACGCTGTTGCAAGAGAAACACCAACTCCTGATATTATTAACAAAAACGGACTTAATGATGCTCCACTTGAAATTATACCAGAGCTAGTCATTAGCAGTGGTAAATATGATATTATCCGAAGTATTTTACGGTAGTATTTATAACATTCTTTTACACACCAGAGGTTTTTATGATAAAATTTATAATGTTGTAGTAGTGCGTCAACATCT